>JAYMSV010000429.1:0-17170 GCA_036897745.1 Erodium moschatum
CTATCATTCGGGGATAAATAAAATTAAAAGTTTCAATTTATTGTAATTTATGTTATTATTAATTATTTTTTTCAATTTTATATTATATTTGCTGCTTTAATAAATAATTTAATAAAACAACAGAACATCAATTCATTTACTAGTCAGCATCCACTCACAATACGGGATCTTATACGGGACCTTATCTGATTTGTAACACTGTAGAACACAATTTATTTTAGGACTTACAACCCACTATGTCAGCATACGAGACCCTAATCCGGGACCCTAATCTCGACCCTTGCATTGTACATGTTCTAAAATGAGACTAAAAATTTAAAAGGGCTACGGAAAACATTTTAAATCATGGACCGAAGTCATTGAACCGGGTTTAAGCTGGTAACATCAAAACCGATATAGGAACCGGGTTTTTAGTTGTAGTTCCGACGTCAGGTCTCCTTTCTCCTCCGATTTTCCAGTACAGAGGGAGTGTCTGTGTCCAAAGGTCCGAAAAAAGGGTCCAGCTAGCGCTTGCAGGCATTTTTCTCCGATCAGGAGGGAAACCATGGCGGTGAACTCCTCGAACCCTCTACCGAGTTTATCATCTTCTGATCCATTCGTTCTCACATCGCTTTTTAATCATTTTTTTTCTTCTGTTTTTGGTGTGGCAGGATTCGACGGGGACGACGCTGATGGATCTGATTACGGCGGACCCTGCACCGCCAGTTTCCTCAGCTCCGTCGTCCACATCGGCGCCTCCGGCGTCGGAATCACCGGTGCCGACGTCGGGCAAGCCCTCGGCATCGAGTAAGCCTGGGTATTTGGGAGAGAAGAAGAGCAGTAGGGCCACATTGATGAAGATCCAGAACGACACCCTCTCTGCTGCCACTAGAGCTGTCAGAGCAGCCAACATCATGCCCCAGAAGCAGAGGAAGAAGAAGGTGCCCAGATCCACATTTGCATCTCATTTTTCTTCTTATTCACGTAATTGTCCGAATTGAACTCATGTTTTTAGTGTTCTTGCAGGCGCTTTCGTATGCGCAGCTCGCGAGGAGTATACACGAACTGGCTGCTACTTCTGATCAGGTGAGGGCTGTTTTCTGGTCATACTTTGCTTGCTTGTTCGACTTCTAGTCAATGTTTTTCTTACAGATTTGTGCTTGATGTCTGTAGAAAAGCTCCCAGAAGCAGTTGGTAAACCATGTGTTCCCCAAGTTGGCTGTCTACAATTCTGTTGATCCTTCTTTGGCACCTTCTCTTCTCATGGTATGTTTCCATTTCATTCTTTTCAATTTTTATTGAATTCAAGTTTCCATGGTGCAAGGTGCTACCCTTTTGATATTTAATTTTAATCTTAGTCGCCATTTTGCCTTGTGAGTCATGTTAAAGAACATTCCCAAACTTGTAGCTCTTCTCTGCACTTTGTTGTACTGCCATCTATTTGTAATGTTAATGCTTATCAATGAAGATGATATCTTGGTCTCTAGAGAGGACGTGATCCACAGAGAATTGTATAGATTCGAGGCAAGCTTTTATTTGAACATTTTAATTAGTCATGATCATTGTCAAGACCCACTTGTAGAAGAGTGGTTTCTCTTTTCTGGGAAATTATCTGGAAACTTATTCTTTAATGGCTCAATCTATGAATTTGTTTGTGAGAAGAACTTGCATTTTCATTTGTGTTAACTGTTGAGCTTTGCCTTTATATGTCTAAATTACACTGGTGTAAGCTTTGGATGGTAGCAACCACCTTCCAAAAATTCCAGGCCTTGTTTTATGAAAACTGACCTCTATCTATGAACTTGATGGCCTCTTTAGGCTGTATTGTAGTTTCAGCTCTTTTGCACCATTAGTTTGGTCTCTCTAGCATGCCATTCCCTTTTCTCTTCACTTCAATTTAGTTAGTTTTGTCTATACAATTGCAAGTTCTGGGTAAAGAGTGTAGCCACCAATTGGTACCTATAGCTTTCTTAGGTTTTCTTGGTAGATTTAAAATTTGATCACATGTATTGAGTGTTTTCATACGTTATTTGTTGCACAACAAAGTGATACTATTTGAATTTCTTTCCTGACATTGACCATCATTTCCCATTTCAATTCTACAGCTTAATCAACAATGTGAAGACAGGAGTGTCCTAAGATATGTCTATTATTATTTAGCCCGAATATTGTCAGATACTGGTGCACAAGGATTAAGTTCTGGTGGTGGGATTCCCACACCTAACTGGGATGCACTAGCTGACATCGATGCTGTTGGAGGGGTGACTAGAGCTGATGTGGTACCAAGGATAGTTATGGAGCTTACGAAAGAGGCTTCAAATGCTGATGTCGAATGTAAAGTGCTTCCTGAGTTTACTCATGCTTTAATGTTATTTTAAGGTCTTTGTTATGTCTAACTCAGTGCATTCTGCTGTTCTGATTGGTGATGTGGGATTTTAATTACTCAATGTCAGCATGCTTTTTAAGATGTATATAGAAATATGTTTACAAGTGACAATATGCATTTCAGAGTTAGATTTTAACTGTAGTAGTCATTTGCAATATATATGCATCAACATATAACTTGGTCTGACAACTCCTAATGCCATTATATGTGATATAAACCTGGACTCATGTTTTGGTTCTTGATTTAGGATGATTCAATTAATTCTGCACAATTTCAAACAAAAACATTTCTGTAAAGAATGTTCGTGCTATTTTCATCTTGCTTGCTGAAAATTTGTTTTGATGGGTAGTATTTTCTTGGTCCAACTTTTGGGCTACACAATTAAGCATGACCCTCTTCTGACAAAAAAAATCCCGATGAAGGTGGGACTTCATTGACAGACTATAATAGTTGGCTTATTGGACTTGCAACTGATAAATTCTATTGGTCTGCGGCGTATGCCCATCTGCTGTTAGTGATTCTGCACGCAAAGCTTGCAGTATTGGCGTTAGTCGGAGAATATATAGTAGTCACGTGCATCCTCTTTAGTCTTATAAGCTCTGGCAAGAAAGCAGTTCTTATGATCAGGTTTCTAATGCCTATCTGTCTCTCATTGGATGGGATGGTATTTCTCACATCTTTTGGGCTTCTACTTTGGGTTCTTTTAGGTGGTATTAGTATCTATTCAAAGGGGTCAAATGGCTTTTATATTTGTTTTTCTTTTGTTTACAATTTACATTCATGCCAACTCCTTGATCTCTTTCCTGTACTCTTCGTATATATTGCACTAATACCTTGCTGATACAAAAAAAATAAGACTATTATCAAATTCCACCAATGCTTGTGTGGACTGACATTCCACAATTTTGGGTCCACAAGATGGTGTAGATGTTTTAAACAAAATAAGATTGTGGCTCACCAAGTAGTTCGGAAGTGAGGTGGGGACATTTGTTGAATCCCACTTTAAGTTCGTGCACTCTAGAACATCTTGGTAATATAGGTTTATTTTTCTCTGCAAAGTTGACGTATGACATTGAAGGTAGTGGTTGATTTCTGTTGTTCTGTCTTCTTTGCAGTTCATGCACGAAGACTTCAAGCATTAAAGGCTCTTACATACGCTCCTTCAAGCAGTTCTGAAATATTGTCTGCATTGTATGAAATTGTGTTTGGCATTCTTGACAAGGTATAAATCTTACTCTGGTCTAGCTCACTGAAGAGTGTATATTCCTTTTCACACCGAAAAAGAGTTTTAGGATCTTACCCTTGTTTTTTTTTGTCAAGAGAACATTTTTTTTTATAAATTTTAAATGCGAGGTTAGCATCATGCCATTTGAGGCTTAAAACAAACTTTAATGCAGAACTCTCTAGATATAAACATAAATAGAAGTCCATGTATTATAAATTCTAGAATATCACCCAAATTGCAAGTAAAAGGTAAAAGATTCTTTATGAGTAGACGGAAATCAAATATTGAGCATTATGTACTTTTTGGAGTTGCTTTGAACATAGTCCCACTTTTGTATTGATGCCTTTTGTGATGTTATTATATCTGAATGGAATTTTAGGTTGCTGATGCCCCACAGAAACGCAAGAAAGGTGTTTTTGGGGCTAAAGGTGGTGATAAGGAGGTAAGAATATCAAATTACAATCATGTTGAATTGCCCATCTACCGTATTATGTCACTTTATGGCATTCTTAGACTTATAAACTGATTCTTGTAATGTTATTGGTAACTACCAAAATGCATGACAATCAATTAGGATGCTATAAATTTTACAGTTTTATGGCTAATGTTGGAGCTAAGGACATCCACAGTGGTTTACACACTAAAAGGACAATAAACATGCCACTTCATCATATCATCATCCCATTTTTATTGCACTATTCTCCACAATGGACTATCTTCTAGAGGGTTAGTATAATTCTTAAAAGGAGTATAATGGAAAAACAAGGTGGACACTTGGCAAATCTTTTCAGATCTATTATCCCCACGCAATGAACGTGATGGGGGTAATGCACAATTATTTATGCTTGTATCATCAACCACTGTGGAAGCCCTAATAGATTGTCTTACTTTCACACCATTGAAATAAGAAACCAAAGACCAAATATTTTCTGCACGTAACTACTCTTAGGTTGTTAGCCCCAATTCTTCTATTGACCCGCAAACGAAAAATATAAGATCTGACATTCCTCCAATGGCATGAAAATCACCAATGAGTGAGTGCGCACGTGCACATACACACACACACACACCATGGTGGATCAACAGAAGCTGTTGTACTGTTCACTAGTCCGATCAAGGTTACCCAAACGGTCCCCTGAGGTACTGTTCGTTAGCCTGAAGGGTTGGTTATTGTGGAGGAACGGGGTGTTGATTTCTCTTGTACTCTTTGTACTCTTTGTTTTTCTTTCTTTTTGGTTTCTTTGTTGTTGGACTTTCGCTTGGTGGTTGTGGCTTTTATCCCAGGACCCACACCCCCCTTTTTTAATGCATTTATTTCTCTCTGATCAAAAAAAAAAACAGAAGCTGTTGTGGTAGCTAGGGATGTAACAGCCTTGTGAGAGTACATTTTAGTCCAGACTCTAAACTTAAAGAACAGTTCTGGATCATCAATGTGTCAGAGACACATTCCTTACTCAGGGTTACAACAACATATTATGATACCTGTCAGGACTATTGCCCTTCTAATAAATATGATGGATTATGTATTTGCCTGTTACCATTACAGTTTTCTGATCACTCTGATGTTTTCCTATGTCAAAAGATAGATGGATGATAATAGCTAGTAACTTAGGTGGATTAGGGGTGGAAAGAGTGATGCTTATATAACAAACTTGCGAATGATTTTGTCGTTCACTTTGTCAAGAAGTTAGGTTCCTTATCCTTGGCTTCCATAGATTAATTAGTTGCTCTCTAGATGTTGTATCGACATGCTTGTCTTAAGTCTACTTGTTATGTGGATGGCTACATTATGTTAGTTCATCTCATGACAAGTTCATTTGAAGCATGACCTACATTTTATTATTCTGCTCTGTACTAGTCAAAGTTTAATTTGTAATGCCTTTCTTCTATTAACCATTATTATGTTAGTCTATCATCCGGAGTAATTTGCAATATGGTGCTTTAAGTGCATTGAGAAGACTTCCTCTGGATCCAGGAAACCCCGCATTTCTGCATCGTGCTGTACAAGGGTATGCTTTCGACATTCTGGTTTTCAGTTACTGGTTAGATATGGTTGTTGAATTTGATCATCAACAGTAGTAGTTTTGTCATTTTGTTATGTATTGTGTGTCAACCATCTATCTAGTTTATGCTCAAAATATCTTTTCAATTATTTATAATATATTTCTGCAAATACAGTTTGATGGTTTGCATTGTTCTCATAGGACCAAGCTTAGCATATGTAATATATCAAGACATGGCATGTTTTCTTATTTCAATTTTCGGTTTCAAGGAAAGTTTAACTTGATTTCAGGGTTTCATTTGCTGATCCTGTTGCTGTGAGGCATTCTTTGGAAATCATTTCTGAGTTGGCAACTAGAGACCCTTATGCAGTTGCCATGGCATTAGGTATTGAAACACCCTCTGAGCTTGAGTTGAGTGCCTTGGCTTGCATAGACTCAAAATTTTGATGAAAGCCAAATAGTTCACTGGAAACCACTCTTTAACCTTTTTTGTTACCAAAATAGGGCCTCCCCAAAAGCAGGAAAAGTTGTACCCTGATCCCTTTGCTTTGTACTGTGCATATATAGTTTGTTATGTGATAAAACGGTAAAATGTGAGGGTTCAGGCAAAATATCAGAACAAGGACAATAGTCAAGCCCTTTTTCCAAACAAAGAAAGTAGGGGTTGGTTACATGAATCCTTTTGTAAAATTCTTTGGGATCCTGCACTTGTATGACAATCGAGGTGTAAGCAAACAAAATTGTTTATGAGACGCAGGGATGATCTAACTTCATCATAGCACAATACACTCAATCATACCGTCATCTTTATCTGATGCTTTATCTTTCTCTTTTCTGCAGGAAAGCTTGCAGAACCCGGAGGTATCATTCTTCATATTGGAAATATCTATTGTGCTTTCTTCATCAATAATTTTTACCTTGTATTAATTGGAATCAGGATATTTGTTGCTTTTGATTTGTTTGACTCAGATGAGAGTATTTCTAGTTCATGGAGGTTGGCTTACAAATAATTATTATATAACGAAATGAAATTGAATTTCTTTGATTTGAGACGCATTTTCAAGCTTATTGGATCATTATCATTTGATTAAAGCTCTTTTCTGGTATCAATAATCTTGAATAGATTCAACTTCTCGATTCTCCTAGTTTTTATTTCTTCGTTAATCTCTACATTAGTACTTAATTTTGCTCTGCGGCTAAATAGTTGTCCTATTTGATCATCTAAAATAAAAAAGTTTGTAGCGTTGCTAATCCTATTACCTTAATCAGACATTAATTACTTTTTGTGTGGATGTTAAATTCAGTGGAAAATATAATATGCTTCTTTCTTCTTACCATTTAATCATTTTTTGGCAATTACTAGATGAGATGCTTATTGTTTTATGAATCAGGGGCCTTGCAGGATGTTCTTCATTTACATGATGTTCTGGCTAGAGTTGCACTAGCCAGGATGTGCCACTCAATATCTAGAGCTCGTGCATTAGATGGTCAGTATATTTTTAACTTTGCAAATGAACATGCATTTATGTCCTGTATGTATGTATGGGGTGACTGGTTTCCTTGGAATTGTGTGTACAGAAAGGCCTGACATTAAGTCTCAATTCAATTCGTTGCTCTATCAGCTCCTCCTTGATCCCAGTGAAAGAGTCTGTTTTGAGGCAATCTTATGCGTATTGGGAAAACATGATAACACTGACAGGTATATTGGCATACTTATTATATATCCCTGTTTGTGTTCACTATAACTTTATTTTCACAAGGATGTAAAACACTGGCTAATTGGCATGCATTTGCTGTATTCATCTTTGCCACCCTCTTCCCTTCGATAATCTTCAAGGATATAGCATTTCTAACATTTGTGTATTGTAGGACTGATGAGCGAGCTTCTGGGTGGTACCGCTTAACCAGGGAGATCCTCAAGTTGCCAGAAACGCCATCTGTTCCACCAAAAGCATCCACAGATAAATATCAAAAGATAAGGCGCCCACAGCCCCTTATTAAGCTTGTAATGAGAAGGTTAACAAAGCTCTCTCTCTAGCTTCTCTGTGGTTGTACTGATATGTCTTTAATATTGTTTTTTGGGAAAATTTCATCTTGCTACCCTGACAAACTATTATTATCATTTCACTACCCTAGCCTGTTTTTATTTTTATTTTTTTATTTTCCGCTAATCTGATAAACTTTTATTTTCAAATTAGTACCCACCGTTACTTTTCCATCCGTTTTGGACAGAAAATAGTCATGTGCTTTGCACATGACCCTCTTTTTTTCCAAAATACCAAAAATGCCCTTAATTACTTACCCCTCAACCTTTTTCAGATCCCTCTTTTATATATATAACCAATTAATTAAGATATTTTTATATACATAACCAAAAATCAATTAAAAAAATTATGATAAAAATATATTTAAACTGATTTTTTTTAAAATAAAAAAATGATTTTTCAAAAATAAAAAATGATTTTTTAGAAATAAAACTGATTTTTTTTAAATAAAATCTGATTTTTATAAAATTGAACTGATTTAAAAAATGATTTTTTGAAAATAAAACTGATTTTAAAATAAAATAAAAATTGATTTTAAAATAAAAACTGATGTTAAAAAAATAAAAACTGATTTTTTAAAAATAAAACTGAATTTTATATAAAAAATGATTTTTTAAAAATAAAAATCTGATTTAAAAAAAATGATTTTTTAAAATAAAAAATAAAAAGAATTTTTGAAAACCAATGGCATGGTTTTTGAATTTTGACTGTTAATTAGGGGTATTATGGACTTTTTAAGTGTTTTGGATGCAAAAATAACGGAAATGACTAAACTGAAAATAAAAGTTTGCCAGGGTAGTGGAAAAAACAGGCTAGGGTAGTGATGTGATAATAATAGTTTGGCAGGGGAGCCGGATGAAATTTTCCATTGAATTTTTTTGAAGCTGTTATCATGCACTTTGTACTTTTACTTCAGGTTGGAGAGTTCTTTCCGTAGTTTCTCTAGACCAGTGTTGCATGCTGCTGCACGAGTTGTGCAGGAGATGGGGAAAAGCCGCGCTGCTGCTTTTTCTGTAGGTTTGCAGGATATTGATGAAGGAGTAGATATGTTTTCTGATTCAGTAGAATCACTTGATTCAGATAGTGGTGAAACCTCACACCCTGAAGGTTGGTTTATTTTTTTTATTCTCAATTTCGCTGTCCATATTTATATTTTGTATTGCACCACTTGACTTGGAGACGGTTCTTAATCTAAAGATCCTCACTATGTGGATTGCATCACTTAGGCTTTATATGGTGGTACAATGACCATAATTCATAATCTGATGTTTTGGTTGAGGGTTCAACGAATTTCATTGTATGTTCCTGAAGATCTGTATCTGTAGTGCTTAAAGTGAATTGTGCCTGGGTCAAAGATGTTTGATGTTGAACCCATGAATTACCTAGGATGAGTTGAACCAGCTCTTTTTTGCATATTTGTCAACTAAATAAAATAAAATAAAAAGATAAAAAGAAAGGAGGATTTCATTTACATAGTTTAAATCCAGAGTTAAATCAGTAATATGGAGCCTTGACTTGGGCTTTTGATGAAAGCAGTCTAGATGTTCATCTTCTATTTGTTATACACGGTTATTATTCCTATTGTTGGTCCTGTCCAAAGGGGTTACTGTCGTGCATTATTTATTAGCGACATATCTGCTTCACATTGACAGGGATTATTCAAATTTTGGTTTAGCTCCCAGTCCTTATAGTATATCTGATGAATTTGAAGGATTCTTCTGATGGGACGGGTTCTACTTCTATCTGTTGTAGTTACTATTACACGATTTCTGTTTTTTATATTTATACTTTTATATCTACATATAGATCAAATGACTGGGATACTCAAATTGGCCGAATGGTTGTTTTCTTAAACTCAACATTTCTGTATGCTGGTTCATTTGATGTATTCTATTCATTACATGGGATGCAAATTTCAATATTCAAGTGGCATGCTTCTTCCACCATTTAGATCTTCTGACAGTAAAATGTGCATGCCATTGCTTTGCAGCTCCAAATTTTGGGATTATATTTGGGGCTGTATTCATTATTTACATTAGTTGTTACTTGTCGTATTTATCAGTATTCAAGAAAATGAATCATCATTGCTCGGTAATTTCTGGTTCATTTTTAAATAGGTATCCGGAGAAGCACTTCATTCGCGAATAATGCTGGTAGCAAGGATACCATAGCGAGCCTATTAGCTTCATTAATGGAAGTAGTGCGAACAACGATTGCATGTGAATGTGTTTATGTTCGGGCAATGGTAATCAAGGCTTTGATCTGGATGCAAAGTCCATATGAATCATTTGGGGAACTAGAATCCATTATTGCATCAGAGCTTTCTGATCCAGCTTGGCCAGCATCACTCTTGAATGACATTTTGCTTACTTTACATGCTCGATTTAAGGTACATATCAGGCATCATAATATTTTGTGTGTATAAAGTATGATTTCGTGCTTATGGGTTTCCTTTTTGATATTATTTTTGCCATCCTAGTCTTTCCCCTGCTTATCATATAAGTTTCGGTATTAACTCTGTTAGTGAATACAACATAGCTAGAAGCATATGTTGCAAAAACTGTGTCAAGGGTTCACATTACACGAGTCTCCCATGGTTGTGGGGTTTGGCAATGGGTCGTTCACTCATTTGTGTACATAGCTGTTCCCCTGCTTTTGGAAAAATATATGGTCAAGTAGAAAAATAACTTGAGTGGGCCATTAAATAAACTTAATTTGGTGCATGTCTAGATTACTTAGGGTTATAATAATTAACCTAGAATGAATATTGTTTGAGTTCAGTATGACATTAGCAATTTACTAGTATGCAGTTGCTAGGGATGTTTGAATATTGTGTATGCCAAACCTTATTGTTGAAGTGTAGAAGTTTTCAGTTGAGGGTGAGCCTTGGCACAATGGGAACCAGTAAGGTGGGGCTTAGTGAGCGTCAGGTTGAGAGTTCGAGTACGATAAATAGCCTCTCAGCAAAAACCTGGGCAAAGCTGCATGGATAAACAGTCCTCTCTAGATCCTAAATGGTGGGAGCATGGGCACTGGGTGGCCCTTTTTGCAAGTGCTGAGTTGCGCTTCATTGGTGGTTAAAATTTCATATCAATATCAGTTGTGCATGTGCACTGTGTAATGATATGGGAAGTTAATGTTCTCTGTTATATAGAGATCACTCAAAAATATTGATGGTCATAGGAATAGAGTTTTTTATAAATGAATTGCCAGATATGTTGTTATATTCCAAGGTCATGCCTTTGGAAATCTACAAGTTAAGCTTTTGTTGTATTCTTTTTATACTTACTATGTAGATGGTCTAACCTCTGAATTGTTATAATTGATGTTTCATTAGGCTAGTCCTGATATGGCTGTTACTCTTCTTCAAATTGCAAGAATTTTTGCCACTAAAGTTCCCGGGAAAATAGATGCTGATGTATTACAATTACTATGGAAGGTAGGTTTCTTGTGAATCTCAGCCTCTAATATTGTATTAGTTGCTTTAGTATTATATTTAATGTGCTTTTTGTTATGTATATTATCTCTACTGATTTTGCTTGAAATGAAAATAAAAAAAATGGTAAAAGGTACTAGACTATGAAAGTCAATTAGTAACTCTCAGTCAACTACATAAAACCAAATGTTTACCTAGTGTTTCTAAATTGTGCAAATTTATCAAATCATTGTGCTTTTAGATATACTAGCTGCAAAGATAAATAGATGACGCTTCGATAAGGAAGATTCAAGGATATATGTTATTTTAAGCAGGTTGATCCACATGTGTTTGTCTGCATTTAGTTCAATGTAACTTCAAAGTCTGACTTCTGACATCTAAAGCATGTATAACCTTCTAGGTGCTTGTATCATGTCCCCTCCAGCCATGAAAAAGATGGGCAATAACCTTGATCTCTAATTTTCTATCCATGCCGTGCTATTAACAAAAATGATTAGCTATCATCTTATATCACTCCAGGTTCTGTGCAGAGGTTGTAAGGTGCAATTGTATGTATGCTTTTGGATGCCTCATATCATCTTTTATATTCACTAATATTGTTGATGAGTCTAATGTTTCATGTTCTCCATAAGTCGGTTATTTTTTGGTACACTTTTCTTCCGTTGCCTTCCTTAACTTTTTGTCTGCATGGCCATTGTTTGTCCTGTACTTATTTGGTTTTAGTACTTTTTGTTGATTCATTTACGACCTCCTTTTCTATTACAGGGCGCACTAAGATTGTGATGTTTGCTGTTTAAATTTGGCGTGTCGTGCATTTAGTTGTCCATTTATTCATAGAACGTTCTCCCCCTTGACTGTTTATTAGACACATCTACTGTTTTAATTACCATATTTCATTTTTGATAATTAACTTAATGATGGTTTAATGTCCAGACTTGCCTTGTTGGTGCGGGTCCTGGTGGGAAACACACAGCTTTGGAAGCAGTTACAATAGTTCTTGATTTACCACCACCACAACCTGGGTCAATGTTCGGGCTTACATCAGTAGATAGGGTATCTGCATCTGATCCAAAGTCAGCCCTGGCTTTACAGAGATTAGTCCAAGCAGCTGTAAGCCTTTCAATTAATCCCTAAATGTGATATGGTTTCGTTTAATCCAGTGGTTGCATGATTTATATTTTTGCCCATGTAAGTTTTTGAATCAGTGAACTTTCAGGTATGGTTTCTTGGAGAAAATGCAAATTATGCTGCTTCAGAATATGCCTGGGAGTCTGCTACTCCACCTGGAACTGCGCTGATGATGTTAGATGCTGATAAGATGGTTGCTGCTGCTAGCTCACGCAATCCTACTCTAGCAAGTGCATTGACGCGACTCCAGAGGTGTGCTTTCAGTGGCAGTTGGGAGGTATAAGCTTTCTCCTGGGTAGAAATAATGAGACAAATCTGTTTGGAATAAACTAGTCTATTAGAGAAGGCTTGCAAATATCCTATTTACTTAGTTCTATGCAGTTGCATGATTGTGTCCATGGTCCAAACAATCCTTTAGAGTAAAATGCTTATATGCATGTAATGGGTTTATGTATAAATACATACTGTACATGCAATATTGCCATCATGTGGCCATGCTGATTAAATGGCTGGTTTGGTGGAAAGGAGCTAGACCGATTTACTTTTTGGTTTGTTAAATGAGTAATGGGTCTGATGCATTTATTATGCTTAAAAGATATCTGCCTCCATTACTGCTTTCCCTTATCGCTTGTGGTTGATTTACATTCAGGTGCGCATTATTGCTGCTCAGGCTCTTACAACCTTGGCAATCAGGTCTGGTGAGCCTTTTAGATTACAGATCTACGAGTTCCTACATGCTTTGGCACAGGGTGGTGTGCAATCCCAACTTTCAGAGATGCATATCAGTAATGGGGAAGACCAAGGGTCTAGTGGTACAGGACTTGGAGTTTTGATAAGTCCCATGCTGAAGGTTCTTGATGAAATGTATATAGCTCAGGATGACCTTATCAAGTAAGTGTTGATTATCATAGTGCTAGTTTTTCTGTATCTTGTCTAATTGACAATTTACAAGTTTCAGTATGCACCATCAGGGAAATACGCAACCATGATAATGCAAAAAAAGAATGGACAGATGAAGAACTGAAGAAACTATATGAAACCCATGAAAAATTGCTAGATCTCGTTTCACTCTTTTGTTTCGTTCCAAGAGCGAAGTATTTACCATTGGGGCCAATAAGGTACACATTTATTAAGCATGTTGCTTGACTAGATTAGCATTTATTTCTGTTGTATTTGAAACATGAGATCATTGAAGTTGCTTAACTTCGATGATATAGTAGCGAACAAGCTTCTATTTACTTGGCGTGTTGAGCTTTTGAGCATGTGAATTTGGATATAATGTTTTGCAAGAATTAAATTTCAGCTTCTACTTTGAATATGGCCAACACTCAGTAAGTTTGGATGTAAGAAGCTTAAAACATATATGGAACATCTCATACTTGGAAAGCTACACAAGCCAAAAAGGGTTGGGAAGAAAAGAGAGCATTAACTTCTGACTGGCTTTTCCTGTAGAACAAGGCTTTAATAGTTTTGTGGACTTATTAAGAACAAAGAATTTCTGTTCACAAAATAAGAAACAGGGTTAGTGAAAAGGAGAGATAAGAAGAAAAGGTGGGCGGCAATCACAAATGAGATGCGTATATCTGATTAAACTCTGGAGGCTCATTTTGACACTTGTTCTATCTAATAGGAATAGGGCATCTAAAGATTATATACACGACTTTAGGAGCATAACTATTAACCAATAAGGGTATTTTATGAAGACTTGATAACTCATATTTAGATCTGTATAATAATTAAACAAGAAATAACTCATTGTCGCATTGCAGACCCATAGAAACATCTGTGATTTCAGGCCATTTGGTGGTTTAACTAAAGTGGAATATTGGGAGGGCTGACCCACATGTGTTTGCATGAAGTAGTTGCTCTTTAGATGACGGGGACCTGTGTGGTTGTGCATCCTAGCATGATTTTGTTTTATACCATTGTACCTGCTGCTGTGATTCTCACTATCTGAAATTATACCGTTGCAAACCCTTTAAAAGTGGTTTCTCTGTGTACTGGCTTTTACTATACAAGTGCATCAATAAAGAAAAAGATTTTTCACGTCACGATTTCATTTATGCCCCTTTTTCATGCTCAATGCTTGTATTTGAACTCTTCTCACCAATTGAACATCTATTTTCTTCCTGAAATTTGCTTGACAGTGCTAAACTTATTGACATCTATCGCACACGTCATAATATAAGTGCGTCATCTGGTATGAATGATCCAGCTGTTGCGACTGGGATCTCTGACCTTATTTATGAGGCGTCTAAGCCTGCCGCTGATGAGTCTGATGTACTTGATGATGACCTAGTTAATGCCTGGGCAGCAAATCTTGGTGATGATGGCCTCTTGGGCAACAATGCACCAGCAATGAGCAGGGTGAGAACTACTGTTTACCCAATCTTAAAATAGTTCCTTCTCTTCCGAATTGTGAAGCAAAAAAAATACTATGGCTCTTGCCAGTAGTTTATTTTTGTATAGTATAATATTCAACTGTGGAAAGAGAGTTCAATGTTTCCTGGACACCCTAATTTATTTTTCTCCTGGCTAAAGGTATCCTTTAAGCATGGGGTTTGCCAATTCTCCTAACTATTTATTGTGGTATAAGTTTGAGTTGGCACTATCTGTATCATTATATACTTTCTATTATCTGTTTTTAGCCACCGATCAATTTCTTAACTTGAAAATCTTTATCTTTATTATTATGTCCTCAGGTTAACGAATTTCTTTCTGGTGCTGGAACCGATGCACCAGATGTCGAGGAGGAGAACATAATGTCTAGACCTTCAGTTAGTTATGATGATATGTGGGCAAAGTCGCTTCTAGAGGCTTCAGAAATGGAGGTATGAATTTTGCCTAAATGCCTTCATTTGGATGTAGTAGCAAGAGCTTGTAAATATCAAGTTGACGGGATTGCTGATTTAATCTCTGTTAATCTACAGGAGGATGATGCTAGATCATCAGGGTCATCTTCTCCAGATTCGACAGGATCAGTTGAAACTTCCATATCATCACACTTCGGTGGCATGAACTACCCTTCGCTGTTTAGTTCACGACCTGCAAATAGGGTATTTATTGCATACACAACTAATTTGCTTGATGTATCTCTCCATATCTTGACTGGCTAATCTTGTAAAGTTCGGACTTAATCAAACATTAGCTTTAACCTAGATCATTTCTTAGCTTGATTATATTTTGGTTGATGGCTTCTTCACAACCATTGCTTCTTGGGTTCTTTGAACAAGAAATAATATGTAAAATGTATTCTACAGGATAAATCAACAGGAAACAGATATGGAGGCGGCTCCTCAATGTATGAAGGCCCAGCTTCTCCTGTAAGGATCTACAGCTCTCTTATCTATTTCCCTTATATGATGTAACATCAAGTTGTAAGCTGTAAATCTTGTTTTACTTTTCCAGATTAGAGAAGAGCCTCCATCATACTCAGCGGCCACACAAAGGTTGGAGTCATTTGAGAACCCTTTAAGTGGGCCGGGGTCGCGTAGTTTTAGTTCTCAAGATGAGGAACGAGTTACATCTTCAAATCCGCAATTTGGATCAGCACTCTATGACTTCACTGCTGGTGGAGATGACGAGGTTAGTAGACTCATGACACTTAAGAAGAAGTTTACATATTAGTTGATCCACAACCACAATGATTCTCATCTCATCTTTGTATTCCTTGCAGCTGAATCTTACTGCAGGTGATGAAGTTGAAATCGAGTATGAAGTTGACGGGTGGTATTACGTAAGTCCTCTGACATACAAAAACATCGACAAAAGAATATTAATCAGGTTGGTTCTTGAGGGTTGAGGCAATTATACATTTACTGTTTTTGCAGGTGAAGAAGAAACGGCCTGGGAGGGATGGTAAAATGGCTGGGCTTGTCCCGGTGCTCTACGTCAGTCAGTCATGAGCAAACGGCTTGTCTTGTGTGTTGCTCACTTCTTTCTTCACATACCCCAACTTACCACCCATCTTTGCCTACATGCCCCATACTTGAAGCAGTTGTTTTAGCTGTCAAAGTTCCTTGGAGAGCCTATCAGTTTGTACTATTTTCATGCCTCTGTTATTTTGTTTGAATTTTCCAAGCCAAAATTAGCGTTTTATCTTCATCTTGTTCTCTTCCCCTTATTTGTGTCCTATTTGTTATAGTGAGTTTGCTTCATTTTTTTAGTATCTATTTTGGATTAGTGTTTGACTAAAAATATTAACTGAGCTTAGCTTACAATTATTTACCATCATACTAGCTTATAATCATACTTTGTGTCGTGATACGGCTGGTCTATTATATAGCATGATTGATACGTGTATTATTTTAAAGGTTAATTTCCAAAAAATATATTTTATACTTGGCACTTGTTACTATTTTTTATCGTCATTCAAGTTTCGTAGCTTTTCATAACCTCCAAGGCTTCAACAGTATTTATTTTATTTTATTCTCAATGTTCAAAAACTGACAAAATATCCAATATGCACTTAAAATTTTCAAGGGAAATTTTCGACAACCCTGAAAAAGTTTTATATTCCTAATAATACTAGGGCCTGCTTTTTTATTTCTTTTCTGCTAATCTGACAAACTTTTATTTTCACTTTGGTACTTTTTTTTATCTGAATTTTCATTTGAATTTTCATTTTAGGAGAAGAAATCAAATACAAACCATGCCATGTTTTTTGCTTTTCATTTTTCTCTTCTTAGGTTTCTGTTTAGTTGTTTAGGTTGTTGGCTTCGACCACCACATATCGGTCTATGATGCAAAGTAGACGTTTATATGGGTCCACGAACGCCGAAAAACCTACGGGGTCTCGGACACATTATGAAAACCCAGAGTCTTTGATCCAGTTTTATGTTTATCGATCGGTATTATAAATAAAAAGCCTATATCTATATGTTTCAAAAAAATGTACATATACCTAAAAACTGTGAGAACCAATCCAAGCCATCCATTTTAAGAATGGATGGATGAGATGCCATTGAG
>JAYMSV010000430.1:0-17169 GCA_036897745.1 Erodium moschatum
GTTTGGTTCTGAGTGGTTTTTGAGGAGAATTCGTTTGTGAATCGGTTCACTAGGTTTTGTGTAGCTGTTGTGTGGTGTTGAATTGGTGGATTTGGAGCTGGATTTTGATTGAATTGTAGTGGTGGAGTGTGGTGTGTTTGGTTTCTGAGTGGTTTTTGAGGAGAATTCGTTTGTGAATCGATTCACTAGGTTTTGTGTAGCTGTTGTGTGGTGTTGAATTGGTGGATTTGGAGCTTGATTTTGATTGAATTGTACTGGTGGAGTGTGGATTGTTTGGTTCTGAGTGGTTTTTGAGGAGAATTCGTTTGTGAATCGGTTCACTAGGTTTTGTATAGCTGTTGTGTGGTGTTGAATTGGTGGATTTGGAGCTGGATTTTGACTGAATTGTACTGGTGGAAAGTGGCGTGTTTGGTTTTGAGTGACTGTTGAGGGGAACTGCTGAGGACATTGAGTTTTGTGTGGTTGCTTTTGTGGAAATTGGTGATGCATTTTTACTGAATTGTTATGGTTTTGTGTCGTTGTGATGTGCGTGGCTCTGAAGGATTTGCTAGATTTGAATGTAGCGCTTCGTTTTTCTCTCTCTCTCTCTCTCTGTTTAGCCAATTCTATCTTCTTGATTACGTGTTATGGAGTTGACTTGGTGACTGGAATTTGGTGCCAATTTGGAGAGATCTGGATTTTGAATGGAAATGGATGTAGCTTGGTGGTAGTTCATGACTGAATTGTTTTGTTACTTTAATGTGATTGTGATTGGCTCCGAAGGATTTCCAGATTTGAATCTAGGATCAATTTCTCTAAACAAACTTATTTTTGTCAAAATGTTGGAGTATGAAGAGAGTAAGTAGCAGTTCTTGAGAAGGCGATTGATAGGGACATTTCATGATGACATTGACATCCACACTTAGTTGAGAGTTGATTTTATAGTTTCTGCCTATTAATCTATGTACAGTATGTACTTATATATTTCTATAGTTTGTTTATGAATTGAAGGTGATAGTTTTGTTTGAATGTGTCAGAAGAATGCAAGTAATAATTTGAGAAAACTTTGACTCTTAACTGTTTGCTTCTCTTTTCTGATATTACTATGCTTACTGTTCTTTCAGTTGTATTGAAACTCATAGCTGAATACTTCTATGATCAATTAACGCTTATCAGAATAATCAAGTTCTTGTTTATAATATCTGTGTGAAGAAATTACCTATACCCGTCACTTCAGGTCCAGTCTCTTTTCTGATATTACTATTCTTACTGTTCTTTTAGTTGTATTGAAACTCGTAGCTGAATACTTCTATGATCAATTAGCGCTTATCAGAATAATCAAGTTCTTGTTTATAATTTCTGTGTGTAGAAATTACCTATACCCGTCATTTCAGGTCCAGTGTCTTTTGCTAGGCGCTATTCATACAAGGACATAAAGAAGGCAACAGATGGTTTTCGAAATATCGTTTATAGCAATTCTGATGGACCATCTTATAGGGCCAGATTTGAGGACGGAGCAACGGCTTTGGTGAAAGAAGTAACAGCATCATGTAAGGAGGAAACCAGTGTCTTCCACAGAGAAGTGCAGCTCTTGGGGCGCTTGCACCACCGCCACCTTCTTACACTCAGAGGGTTTTGCACCGGACGTAAGAGGTTTGATGCCTGTTGTTTTCACGTTGTCAAACACTTTTTTGTTCTTGAGAAAGAGTTTAGGACAGGAAGAACCCGGGCATATGCTGCATTTGTAGCGTTCTTTACCGCCCTTTAGTTCCATCAATCTGACAAAAAATGTTGGATCCTTTTCTTTTACTCAGGTTTCTTGTGTTCGGCAATATAGAAAATGGAAGCTTGAAGGATCATCTCAATGGTAACTTACATTGAATAACTTATAGGCATAATTGCAAAAAAAAAAGTACCCTGAGTTATTCAGTTTTTGCAACTTGAAGCCCTCTTCTTTGATTATTACGAAAAGTGCAATGAACTTATCTTTTTGGTGCAGTATAAATTTGTTTCAAAATGACGATTTTACCCTTGGAAATTAATTTTTTTAAATAATAATTAAAGAACAAAAAATCAAGATTTTCATATCCCTTACATTTCTTACTCTTTGTATGGTACAAAGAGGAAGAAAATTAAGGAATGTGAATATTTGGAGATTTGTTTATAATTTATTATTTTTTAAATCATCATTTCTATACAAATTGCAACAAAAAGACAAGTTCGGGATACTGTTTTGCAATTGTCAAAGAAGAGGGCTACAAGTTACATAAAGTGAATACCTCAGGGTTCTATTTTGCAATTACCCCATGAAATTACTAAGAGTCAATGGCAACGAGTCAAGTACTCACCAATTGATTAGGAGCTGATGCAAGCGATGCGTCCAACCCATCAGGGCCAAACATAAGCATGGACTTGGAGGAACCACCACTGTTATGTTGCATGGTTGGCATCGAGATCACATCTCCTGGTGTGTGAGTTGAAGGTGATGAGGGTGAACTCATGCATGGTCCGGCAGTATTTGCAGTTCCTGAGCTATTAGCAGGACCTGAGGATGACATGGCTTGCTTTCTCTTTCTTCCAGCCTGACCTTTTGGAGCCTTAGATGAATAATTTAAAAAAAAATCAGATTTCCAAACAGAACAAACATATTTAAGTTGATGGACAATAAAGCATAATCTATAGTTGTAATTGTACTATATTTGTTTCTATAGACTGAATTACAGAAACAAAACAAAAAAGTAGATTCGAGAATTTATATAAATAAATCAGATATATAATATTGATTTATTTGGAGAGCTTCAAGCTTTTGTGACTTATGGCATGGCACCGAAAGTTAAAAATGATAATCTCAATAAAGTACACTAGCCTAATCATATTCCTCACTTAACTACACTTTCTTTTAAATTTTCCCACTCAACTACACTAATAATCACTCTAATGACAAAAATACCCCTAATTAATTTTCAAAAATATATGCAACTGCTACAATAAATTTTCTCCAAGATCCATAAATTGATGAATGGACATTTTTGTCATTTATTACCAAAACAAAGTGAGAAAATTCAAAGTCGGTGTAGTTAAGTGAGAGAAGTGACAAGATTGTACTTTTCTGAGATTATCCAATGATGATATGATAAGTGTACTCTGAGATTGTTCCATGATGATATGATTTGAAAAGGTTCACAGATGTATGATAGCATACCTGTTCATTCACAAGTCCACCTGATGCAGTCATTTTATCTTGCTGCTGGTGATGAGGATTCGAATTCCGGGATTGCTGACTAGAAAGTGGATGTTGCATGTACTGTTGTTGCTGTTGATTGCTATTCTGCAGTTGCTGCTGTTGCAACTGAAAAAAAAATCATTTATGTACTATCAGTTTCAGATAAATGACCTTAAAATCTTTGATCTTGCAAAAGCATAATAGTGAATAGGGAAAATGTTACTACACCCCCTTGGCGACCTTTGAGTTTTAGGAGCCTCCCTATAGGAGAGGGGTTATCGGTAACACACGTCACCTTTTCAGTGTGTTCCTGATCAAAAACCCACTTTTTCAGTGGGTTTTTGATGAATGGCGAAAGGTGAGTATGTTACTGATAACCACTCACCTATACAGTATGCTTTTGAGAATCAAAGGTCATCAAGGGTGTGTTAATAAAGTTACCCCTGGTGAATAATGAATATCACCTTAACAAGCATATCTGTATCTCCTCCTCGAGGCAGAACAGGAAGTTGCATGGGAGATCCAACACTAGGATTGTTAAGAAGCATCCTCAGCCTCCTACTTTCCAGATCACTAGCAGACGGTGAAGTCATGTTTTGCTGTGCTTGAAGCATAAGTTGTTGCTGCAACTGAAGCTGGTTGAAGGGTTGAGGAGATTGCATCATAGACTTTGGTTGCAGAAGCCCAGAACGAAGCTGGTCCAGTCCCTGGTGAACATTAAAGATAGATATTACCAATCAACATACCAAATATAGGCCATTACGAATTTACCAGATATGAGATACAAGACGTACTGTTAAAGGCCATCCTTTCAAGGTCAAACTGTTTCCACCTTGACTTGAACCTACAGGAACATGACGGGTAGAGTTAGAATGTGCAATCCAAAGGTTTGGGAAGTTAAATATGAAAACTGGAAACTAATCATAGCTGTAGGATAGCAATTTTCATGGATGAGACTAAGTTTGGAACTTTACAAACTTAAAGGTTTGAACTTTCCAAAGTAAAGAACTTCCCAAACTTCTAATGTTTAGATTCATCTCCACCATCCAAAACTTTTCATTCTAACTTTTGGTTTTCACCTGACTGTTATTCTACAAATATGTAACTATATGTTTCCATAAAAGTTACGACAGTAATTTAAACTGGATTACATACTATATGTGCCACACTGCAATCTCAGCTGTAGCCTGTATGTGAAGAGAAATTACACAATAGAGCACTATTTATATTGCTAGTTGCATATGTTTCTTGTACATATAGTAGTCTCATATGTTGAGATATGTTGAATACTTACTGTGCCTTCATGACCCACAACTGTGATTAACAAAAATATATACTCAAAAAGAATTAATAGCCCTAATGGGATCTAATTAAGCTGAAATATACCATGGGCTCCAATTAACGATCCTTCACGACCAGCAGTCCTAGGACTCATCATTGAACTTATCTCACTCTTTATGTCCTGCTGCAGCACAGAAAACATGTCAGAACCATGAACAGAAACCAATACTGAACAAGTTAACAAAATACAGAAGTAAAACCATACCTGGTTGCGATTTTGAACTTGCTGAATATTCCCTGAAATACCCGCCGGTGCACCATGCAATGTTGGCCTAAATAAAGAGATTGTATCTAATTACGGCATTAATAATAGCATGCAAAAATGAACTAAAATAAGAATTGCAATAAATGGGTTCAGTACCCTGGAGGCTGGCCACCAACTGCCGGTGATTTAGACATGGAAGCGTGATTTGGATCCAGAAGCTGACCAACATTGTCATTTATCATTTGCTGTTTAAAACAATACTCCAAATGGGTATAATAAAAATACTATCAAATAAAGGGAAATCGGTATTTATACCGCCTCGACGCCCTTTGAGTTTTCGGAACCCCCTATAAGTGAGAGGTGATCAGTAACACACTGTCACCTTTAGTTATTCATCAAAAACCCACGGATTTACACTGAATAGGTGATGGTTTTATCAGGAACACTGTTACATTTTCAGTGTGTTCCTTGATGAATAACGAAAGGTGACAGTGTGTTACTGATAACCCCTCACCTATGCAGTGTGTTTTTGAGAATCAAAGGTTGCCGAGGGGGTGTTAACTAAATTACCCATGAAATAAAACAACCAAATTTTCAAAAACAGTACCTTCATAGTTGCATCATCGAAAGAGTCCCTCTGAAGTGGATGCTTTAATCTTTCCTCGTACATTTTTGTTGCCAGTGCATTTGCTGTTGCAGGGTTCTGCCTCATGAGAGCATCGCTGCTTCCTTCTCTTTGTTGTTGCTGTTGCTGTTGTTGTTGTTGCTGCTGCTGAGCATGCCTCTGATACAACATCTGTTGCATCTGCAACTGCTGCTGCTGCTGCTGTGATGGCTGAGGCTGAGGTTTCTGATTATGTTGCCCTTGTATTTCTCGAGCCTTGGCAATCTGAGTCTGCAATTTCCATAAACTTGAAACAGTAAGCTTTCAGAAAACTACATGTGACTCTTTTCGTCAGAAAATGACCTTCACCCTAATCTCAGAAAGGGTTCATAACTACCAAAAACATTTTGAGTAGATGTAGCAAACGGTTGAGTAGATGTAAAAAAAAACTCCTTAAAAGATATAACTATTAGAGTACGCAATAGATGTCTGCAATCAACCCCCAAAAAATTCATCCAATATAAACACGGAGAAAAATGAATTAAAAAAGTAAACATTAAGGTTATATATATAAATCTACCTCAATGTAGGTTGCTGCCATTTCTGAGTGTTTGTCATTTGTTCTTGCAATGAATATATCCCAAAACACAGACCACCATTCAAACAGAAAGCCACCAGGTGCATTAATAGCTGGAGAAAATGTCATTTTGGGATTAATTATCAATTATGCTAAAGAAATACATGATAAATTTAAGGTAAATTTTCTTAATCGAGTATCTTCCATAAACTTACCAACAGGATCTGTTGATACTTTGCCTTCAGCTTGGAATGCTTTGGCTGATGCATGTAATTTCCTCTTCACGAGATAATCATATATATAAACATCCAACCTATGACAATGTAAGAAAAATATAAACATAACACATCATTTGATTCACACATGATTCAACGTCCATGTAAGTGTCAAAAGCCTTAAAAATCCCATATCTGGAAAATGAAACACAAAAACATGCTAAACAGCCAAGCAGCCGATGTAAAGCAAAGGGAAAACGTTACTCACACCCACTCGATGACCTTTGAGCTTTAGGAACCCCCTATAGGCGAGGGTTTATCAGTGACACTGTCACCTTTCGTTATTCATCAAAAACCCATGGATTCACACAGAATAGGTGATTGTTTTCTCAGGTATATACTGTCACCTTTTCAGTAGGTTTTTGATGAATAACGAAGGTAATAGTGTGTTACTAAAAACCACTCATCTATACAGTGTGTTTTTGAGAATCAAATGGAATGTTAGCAAAGTTACCTCTAAAGCAAACGCCGAACTAAACTCAACTTAGAAAGGTTAAACTTTGCTCTAGCTTTGTTCATTCTTTCTTTCTTTCCCAAAGCAAGAAACAACATATAGTTGCTTTATCCAAACAGCCATGAGAATGTCCCAAAAGTTCAAGCTTACATGGTTGCATCATGTGGAGCTAGTAGTGAAATGGACCACTCAAGACTAGTTTCAAAAGCAGATTGGTGAAGCTCACATTACACATTACACTATGATGATAACAAAAGTGCAATAACTTTTCCCTTTTCTTCTTCTTCTTCTAACAATAAAGATTTTCAATCTAACACCAACAAAAACCCAGAAACCAAAATGTAATCACCAAAGTACCCACCATTTCAAGAAACAAACACCATACAATATCCACCATTTTAGAGTTCCAAATTGCAGTCAAAACCCAGAAAACAAAAAAAAAAACAAGTAACACAACAGTACCTCTCTACAGAAACCCAGAACAAAAAAAAAATCATCATCATCACAAGCAGTAAAGACCACAAACAGACCCATGACAGCACAAAATGTGTTGATGTAGAACCCACAAAGAAACCCATTACAGACCTCACCAAACAACACCACCCACAACAAGCAAAACACCAAAAAAAAAACATCAAACCCCCAAAAAAACCCTAAAACCCAAAATGGAAACCCAAGCAAACAAGCACAAAACCCACAACCCAAAACACCACAATCGTCCAGAAACACTCACATTTTATCAGCTTCCCAGTTGGTCTGAGACATGGCCGCACCAGAAACAAAACCCAGAACCAAAATCAGCACCAGCAAGAGATTGAAGAGCTCTCCAACCCCAAACCCAGAAACCCAAAACCCAGATGAAGAGGAAGAAGAAGAGCTATGGCCTCGAAATCAATGAGGAGCATACATAAATCCCCTAGGAATTAAAGTTGGTATCTTTTTGTTGTACACAAACTTGTTTGGCTCGTAGCTAGAGGCGAGAGGAAGGTGTCGCCTAGTGCTCTTTGCCTATTGTGTCTCTGTCTCTGTCCACTGCCAACTCTTCACGCAACCTCTCCTCTCTCGCTCTGCTCCTTCACCTTCCCAATTTTTTTTAATTTTTTTAATTTATTTTTCACATTAATTGCTATTAATTTCCATTTTTATGATTATTACGCCGACTATACAATTTACAAGCACTCCGTAATTTCTCACGAGTCCATTTTTGGTTCGTCCCTTTGATTTGGTCAACGATGCTGATTTGTACTGACCTGATAAAAATCGTTTTTTTATAGTATTTTCAATAACATTCTAATAATTAAAATGATTATTATTATGATTATTATCCGAATTTATAAATAATTATTGTTCTGACAGTTGTATAGTAGTGTCTCTTTTAAGTCAACTTGTGTTTTTTTATGAGAATGAGAAGTTTAGGCGTTCTTGTCTCTTTTAGAAAAAAAATAGTAAGTAGAATTTCTTGGAAAATAAGTCAAAACTTATTAAGGTATTTTAAGACTTATAATTTAATTTCACTAGTTATAATTAATTCAATGGATACTTGCAAAAAAACATCCTAAAATATTCACTTTTTTTTTTTGTAACTTGTAACCTTCTATGATAAAAAAAATATCATGCAATTATTGTTTTTTACATTTCGTATAAATTTGTTTAAAATGATGTCTTAACCTTAAAAGTTTGTATCTTCAAACTTGAAGAACAAAAACGGACAAAGAGTTGAACTCCATAAAAATGATACAGCAATTCTCAAACGCTCCTAGTCAGCGTTGTCGTCGGAGACTCAATCCACTCGAGAAAGCTAAACTGTTGGTCAGTTGCCCCGGTCCTCTTCGGTGGTTTTTCTTGTCATGTTTGGGGAGTGCTTGTTAAGGGGTCGTTTCGGGATGCCTTTTTTTGGTGGGGTCCAATGAGTACTTGTTCCGGGGTCGTGTTTTGGGACCGACCTGTCCGTTTTCGGGTGGAGGGCGCGGATCACTTAGCCTTCTTGAGGCCAAAGGATCCACCTGTGCGGACCCTTGTGGTACCGTTCACTAGTCCGACCAAGATTGCCCGAGAGGTCCCCTGAGGCATTGTTCGTTAGTCCGACAAGTTTGTGGTTGTGGAGGGTCATGGTGGTTGTTTTTTCTTGTACTCTTTGTTGTTCTTGCCTTTTTGGTTGGATTTTTGTTGGACTTTGGTTTGGTGTTGTGGTTTCTATCACAGGATCCACACTTACTTTTTAATGCATTTATTTCTCTCTAATGAAACAAAAAACAAAAACCCAAATTTCATATTTGTTAAAAAAATTCCCTAGTGATAAGAAAATTAAGGATATAAAAATTTAGAATTTTTTGTTTTTTACTTATTAATTTTTAAATATATATTTGAAGGATAAAATAGTCATTTTCATACAATTAACAATTAACAAGAAAAAGATAAGTCCATTATATTCTCTTACAATTATTAAAGCAGAGGTTAAGTTGCAAAAAAATGAATAATAGCACTTTTTGCATTTATCCCTTAACCCAAATAAGGACAAGTAAATTATTAGGTTGATTCTTCAACTTGTGCATATCAAGGTCAACTATAAACACCTGATGGACCATGTCTGTACTAACAAGGTCCACAAATTAATTCTTAATTACATTTTGCTACTAAATTATGCATTTTATTAGATTCAGATATTAAAAAAAAATATCACCACTACAAATGTCTAAATAATGGACTTTAATCTGATTACATATATCTAATCCAACTCCACCATCTCTAAACAAATGAAGCACAAAACAAAACCTGGATATGCCTCCATGTCCTTCTTAACAAATGCTAACAATGTTCTCAACATTTGATCTGAACCCTAAACACTAATACTTTGTTTCAAAAATTCTCATTCCTTGAAGTCATCCTTGTCGTCAATGGGAATCGGCTTGTTGCGCCAGAACACAGCAAGAGCGCTCCCGCCAAGCTGCAATGGAGATAGATACAGAGACTCGATAAGCAAGAGCTTAATGGGTTCAGTTTAACGAATAAAATGTGTGCGATTACAAGCAAGAAAGAGTCGTACCGCCATGCAAACAACGCTAACAGCAGAAGGGACAGCTACAAGAGGGTTGGTGAAATGTTTCTGGGCAAGTAGAAACCCTAGAGCCGAACTCTGCATATAGATATCGAGTTGATATGAATCAGTACAGCAAAATATGAACACAACTCTGCATAAAGTGGTAACTAATCATAGCCATTGGATTGCAATTTTAGAGGCTGGAATAAAGTTTGGAGCTTTCCAATGTTCAGTCAAGTTCGGAAACATCTCAGCCGCTAAAAAATTCAAGGGATGATTGCAAAAAAGTAAGTTGTAACCTTCTTCTTTGATAATTGCAAAAAAGTAAAGCATGAAAGTGAGTAGTTTTTAAAGATTGTACATTCACGTGTTTATATGGGTTTGTGGACTGTTCATAAAGGTAGTTATATGCACTAAATCATATTTCATCTTAGGGGGTAAAAAGGGAATTTACCTGCATCCCGCATTCTATGGATATGGTACGAGAAGTGGATTCACCAAATGAGAGCCTAGAAAGCCAGTAACCGATAGCAAAAGCAGCAGCATGTAAAGCAGCCACTGGCAATATTAATTGAGCTCCTTGAGTTTTCAGTACTTCTGAAACTTGCCCGATCTAAAAGCAGATAAAAATTACTTCTTCACACATCAAACTTGTAGGGATAATTGCAAAAAGTGAGTACCTCAGGGTACTTTTTTGCAATTATCTCAAACATGTATTATATACAGATAAATCCCAAAACATTTTGGAACTTACAGGACTCGCACACAGAAGAGTGGTGAGAATAACTCCGATTAAGGGGGTCACTGTGATTATTTTCGAAGTGAATTTCGGGAAAAATTCATTTGCTAGCACTGTCACGTGAGAGAGAGAACAAAAAATTAATATGGATAATATTCGATATTTCATCATGCATATTCAACTTACTGAGGATGAAAGTGAATACTCATTTTGGAATGGATTTAGTATCAATTACCTCCGATTATCGTTGGCACTAGAACAACCTGAAAGGTGCTGATAGCGAGGCCCTACAAAAACAAAGCAACTGTGAGTGTGACTGGCGCTGACATGAATATAAAGTTGCCTCTACATGGTAAGATGCTGGAACTTAAGGCACACGATCAAATTCTAGTTCCAACATAGTAAAAAGTCAATACTTATATGTCATTGTCTTACAGACATAATATTTAGTTATAGGGATTATTGCAAAAAAGTACTTCAAGGTATTCGTTTTGGGGGATAATTGTAAAAAATGAATACCTCAGGATACTTTTTTGCAATTATCCCTTCATTTTTTTGCAACCTGCAGCCTTCTTTGATAATTGCAAAAAAGTACACTGAACTTGTCTTCTTGTTGCAATTTGTATAAAAACAACGATTTTACCCTTACAACTTATATTTTTAAAATAGTAAGTGAAAAACACAAAATCCAAATTTTCCTATCCCTTAATTTTCTTCCTCTTTGTACCGTACAAAGAGTAAGAAATTTAAGGGATATGAAAATTTGGATTTTTTTGTTCTTTGATTATTATTTTCAAAAACTAAATTCTCATGGGTAAAATTGTCATTTTGAAACAATTTATACAGATTGCAACAAAAAGACAAGTTCACAGCACTTTTTTGTAATTATCAAATAAGGGAGCTACAAATTGCAAAAAGTGAATACCTCGGGATACTTTGTTGCAATTATCCCTTAGTTATACATATAATTGCTAGCATATATATACACTTACCGCAGCGTCAACAGGAACAAGTTGACCAGCCAGAAGTTTTGTAAGGAGTGGGGTCATAATAATAGCTCCAACAGTTGAACAGCTAAAGAAATGCACCACATAAACATTAAGGGTAAAAATTAGTAAGTTTAACATTGAAAAGCACCCTGAAAAACAAAGATAATTGTTGTTTGTGGATTTAAAGAGGCAATTTTTTTTTATTAAATTGGTCTCAATATTCTGAGTATAATTGGGGCTACAACTATCACGGGGTGATTGAAGTTGAGTTTACTAATGGCTAGCAAACAGTTGATGTTGAGCCATAAAGAAAAGGGGTCATTACAATTCGCTACCATGTACTTTTAGCAATTTTCAATCCACTACCTTATTCCTTAAATTGTATCAATTCACTATGATGAACTATGTTTTTGTTATATTTTACTTCAGTTTGAGGGTTAATGAGGAAAATGCCCTTTATTAAAAAAGGGCTCGGGGAAAATATGAAAAATCATATGAGAATGCTAATTTTAAGTTTAGATGACTGTGATGTTTGTCCTTTATTTTTTATATAAGGGGCTGTTTCGTCATTAAACCTCAGATTAGGATACATTGGAACGGAAACTAAGTTGAGCTGATATAATTTAAAAGTACATGTTAGTGAATTGAAAATCTCTCAAAGTACATGGTAATGAACTGTAAATACCCCTTAAGCATAGATATGTGTTGAGCTTACGTTGTCATGAGAACCGAGAGCGCTACATTCCCCTTAGATATATATGTTGCAACATTCGATGCCTGACCTCCAGGACAGCACGAGACCAAAATGAGACCGGTTGCAAGAGGTGCAGAAAGCTTCATATACTGAGGAACCATAAAAAGAACTTGTTAAGCAATAACATTGAGTAGGTTTATATTAGTAAAGAGAAGTGAATCCGGTATTCTAGTTGATGAAGACTTACCATGGCAATAACAAAACCTAACAAGGGTTTGATGAAGTATTGAGCCAGAAACCCCACGCCTACCTGCAGCAATAAACTAGCTATCTCAATCAAGGGATAATTGCTAAAAAGTACCCTGATGTATTCATTTTTTGTAACTTTAACCCTCTTCTTTGATAATTTCAAAAAAAGTACCCTGATGTTGTCTTTTTGTTGCGATTCGTATAAAAAATGACGATTTTCATATCCCTTAATTTTCTTCCTCTTTGTATCGAGTAAGAAATTTTGGCATTATGTTTTCTTCGATGTTTTATCTTAAAATGTAAATTTCCAAGGGTGAAATCGCCATTTTGAAACAAATTTATACATAATGCAACAAAAAGACAAGTTCCAAAGTTCATGACACTTTTTAGGAATTACCAAATAAGAGGTTACTACAAGTTGCAAAAAATGAATACCTCAGCAATTATCCCCTCAGTCAACTCAGGAAAAAAGTCCTGAGTTCATGGATTTGAGAATGAATTGCTCTTACAGTCCATGGATTTCGGAGACATCGCCTGAAGTCCTCAAAAGTCAAAGTCAACCCCATCGAAAGCATGAGGAAACCGAGCCCCAGAGTGAAAAGATCCGTCTGTAACCAAGTTACCTGAAAGAAAACATATATGTTCAGCAGAGAAGTAATAACAGATGACTCAACAAAGCATCATGAGGACTTGAGTTACCGCAGAAGGTTTGTAGATGCCAACAACGGTGCCCAATATGACCTGAAGAGTGTCACAAATTAGATTCAAGTGATAATCCCATAAAAGTACACTGAAGCTTATCATCATTCTCACTTTACTCTAATTTGGTAATAAATGTTAAAAATACCCATAATTAAAAAAAAAAAAAAAACAAGAATATGTCAATGCTACGATAAGTTTTACTCAATTTCTTTGAATTGGAAAATAATCATCGCATGATTAAATTAGAGCAAAATACATTATTTGTTTTTCTTTTTCTATCGTGCATAATAACGAAATAAAGCGAAAATTACATTTTTAAAATCATTGCACTTCCATAAAATAAAAAGGAAAATGAATTTTATATGCATTCCATTTAAATCTAAGGTAACATAAGAGATATGAAATCATCTCATGAATAATAATGATAAGTAAATTTGATACGACTAGTTTTAGTATTAAAGTATTAAAATAGAGCTAAAGAGGGATATTTTTGCTATTTGCTATCAGAATAGAGTAAAGCGAGAAAAATTGAAATTCATTGTAGTTAAGAAATCCATTAATTTTAAAAAATGAGAAATATGTTACATACCCACAAAGGAAAAAGGGTTGTCAAAGTTTCGATTATTTTCTCGTACTGGCTCATCCCACCGGTGCTGCTACTTGGACCATCTCCAGATAAATCTGTTGTAGCCTTGGAGGCAACCCGGGATTTCCTAAGGATAATGACCAAATAAATTCAGAAAAATTGGTGAACATACATATTGTGATTATGGAAATGATACATGATAAGCCATTTTGTATGAAAACCCAACAATGCAGACACAATTGACCACAACTAATACATTTGGCTGATTCAACATCATGGACAAAGAATCATATATTCCATCATCCCTATTCACTATCAAGCATTTAGAACACCTGCAATGCAGGGTGAATTGGGGGCGAATTCAACGGGTGAATGGGCGAAAAATGTGGTTTTCGACTGTTTTTGGCGAATCGCCCACCTCTGGGGTGAAGGATTCATCACCCCGCTCTATTCCCCCACCTTGTGGCCACTTGTCACGCGACACATGACTAATCGGCCCCAGTGGGATTTACATATATATACCCTCTACTTTCCAATGGCTTAAAGTATAGAACATTTTACATCATCATGACAACAACACACAAATTTGGAGAACCCAAGTCAAATTTCTCTCAGAAACCCCAGAATCAATTCACAACTAAACCAAGCACTATGTTGTGAAGAACATGGATACCTTGAACTCTGCAAAAGCAAAGGAGTAGTTGAGAGAGCAACAACTGGGCTCTGCGTCTTGTTTCGAACTACCCATCCTCTTCCATTCTCAACCACGGACCCAACGCCTCTAAGATCTAAAACAAAGACAAAATCGACAATCAAAAACACAAATCATCAAAAACCCACAAACCAGATCACCAAAATCAACACTACCCAGAACCCAAAACACCCAGAAAAAGTAGAATCAAACATACCCACATGAGCCCTGATCCTCCTATCGGAGAAGGAAGAGCTGGGTCTGTAGATGGCATCGCAAGTATGCAACTTCAGGTCCCCGAGAACGAATCTAGACATGGAAGCCATTGCAGATCGAGAAGAAGAAAAAGCCAAACACTCCTCAGACCCTGTGACTGTGACTCAATTCGGAGAGAGTGAAGATGTTTTCGAAACTTGACATGAATTGAATTGAGACTGAGATTGGGTCGTTGTCGTTGATTTGGGGATATTTTGTGGAGCTCGTGGAACCACACACTCGATCCCCCGATAAGCTCAAAAATCCAATCCTGAAATGGTTATTATTGATTTTAATTTTTCGAGAAAGGTCCACTATTTTGGACAATCCTCGCCAGTAATTAAAATCGTTGGCTTGAATTTTGTTCGATTAAGGCTCTTCGTGAATTGAAGCTCACTTTGATTATGGGTTTAAACGTGATTTAATGATCATAACTCATAAGACCGTGGCGATTTTAGAGATCAATTCGACATTGGAAATGGATAAAAACAGGATTTGCTGACGTATCATAACCGATTCTCTTTCCTGACGATTCTCTCTCATCCGAGTCTGCAGATTCATCGACGTTGTTTCTCTCTCCTCCGATTCGTTCTTCTCTCTGTCTTTCTCCTTCCTCATCGATTCTCTCTCTCCACCCTAAACGAATCTTCTCCTTATATGTGTAGTTTCGACCCATCGAATCCGACCTTCCATCACATAATCGACTAAATCCAATCCTATTTTTGATTTTTTTTCGACGCGAATAGATCTCCAAAGTAACCTCCATTGTGGAAGGTCTATTCGGCGTGGATCGCACATTTTAGTTTTTGCTAGGAAAAAGTCGGAACTTTTCTCATAAATGGGAAAATGAGCTTTTCATGGGCTTGGTGGTAATCATGATTGGGCCCAGGTTTCGGGCCATAGATATTGAGGCCCAGTAGCTATTCTATATCAACCAATACCGTATTACAAAAACGGACCTTGTTCTCTTCGTCCATTTCAACATAGTATAGTACAGTAATTACTTTTTATAAGTTACAAATCTTTTTTTTTTTAGTAATAGTAAAAGAATATATCGATTTTGTTTATTATAAACCGAAGATCTTACTTTTCTTATTTTACATTATGATAAGTAAGAAACAAAAAAGTTAAAATTCTCACTTGAACGTACACATAACATCGACAAAAATATAGTGTACAGTTTCGCTCTGCTGTCGTGTCAAAGTTGTGACTAGTGTTGGTTACTTTCTTTTTACTGTTTTATTTTACTGTTCTGGTTCCCTAGTCTTTGGGCTTTGTCGGTTTGAGCTTCATGTTTGGTTTTAGGTTTATTAGACCGGGTACTTTTTTCAACTGCCCTGACCTTGTTTGCTTTTCGTTAGTTATTCCAAGTTGTTGATCTTGTTCTTGTTTGAGTTGTCCTGGTTGGTTAACTCTTGTTCCTTTGTTGTGCTTCATGGTAATTATCCGGGTATAGATTTGTTAGACCCTTAATTGGTTCTGGTTGGCATGTCCAAAAGTCGGGACAGTTAGTCCAGATGAATGATGATTTGACCGACTCATCCGGTTTATGACAATAGTATGAGCTCGGTTGACGGACGAAGAATCGCAGGTACCTTGATAGACGGCCACAACCACTCATCCATTTTTCTTCGACGTGCATGGGATTTCATCCGAGCGAACAAATTTTACCCGACTAACTAAGAGCGATCCGGCCAAACAAATCTCAAAACCAGGATTTTCATGTGATTCGTCTGCTCAATTCACCATGGGTAGAAGTAAAAATGTTGTAAAGTGGACCAAACTTTGACTTTTGGGGGTTCACGGGAATGGGCTCGAGCATCGAAAGTAAATGAGTTATCGAAGTCATTGGTGGGGAAGATATTGACGACAGAGTGAGTCAGTGACCAACATTGGTTCCACACTCTCTCTGTGCTGCAACAGTTTTCATAATCTCCTTTATACTTCATCCTTTACTTGATCAACAAATGGACGGTCGATATTGATTTCAATTTTCCCCATCTCACGGCACAATCCAAGTCGAGTCTCCATGTGAGACATTGATGTTAACTACACGTATAAAAAGAAAATATAATTACCTTTAGCTTCACCGATTATCACTTACGTACATCTGATCTTCTTTTTTTTGTCTGAGAGATACGTAACGTTCAATTTTCCTTCCATTGAACCGTTGATGGACGGTCACTGTGGAACTTTTCCGTGGTCACCCGAAGAAGTAATGGTGTTGACCCTTGTGTGGTTTCAACGTGCTCGCCAGGGGCCAAACATCCAGTACTGGCCGGATGTTTACAACAACTACGTCGTCTCGCCCCCTGATGCCGCCCCACTACGAACCGAAAGACAGTGCAAGGACCACTGCCAAATGACGTCAGTCGAGGAAAGGCAATTCAATTTAATCTACCGTGAAAAACTTCATGCTCGGCTGCCGGGGCAAACCGATGATCAACTTGGAGCGTTGGTTGAGGAGATGTATCGGCACCGACATCACTAAGCTTTCACCAAGTTCACGATCTGGAATCTCGTCAAAGACCAACCCAAGTGGCTACAATATTGCAACGAAATATAAATC
>JAYMSV010000431.1:0-17162 GCA_036897745.1 Erodium moschatum
GCTTGAGGCGTCCGCGCCGCCGCCAAGCGACCACCCATGAACTGAAACCCTAGGTTAGAACAAAGAAGGTTCAGCGCGTGACAATTTGTTCAATTCGAGTATCGAGTATCATATAATTCTTAAAACAAAAATCAATAAGTATGATTTATCAACTCAATTAGCACGTGTTTGTGCATTTTTTATGTTTTGAAAATACTAAATAAATAGCATTTATAGCGTGAATAAAACTCAGAATGTAACACTTGAACAAAATGGGATCTATCAACTCAACCAACATAATTTTATATATGGTCTCACTTAGTTTGTAAAACTTTAGAAGCTATATTTTTAATTACAAATCCGACCCGACGTCTAATCTACCTGGCCGATTAATCAGTCGGCCGAAGTTTAATCGGTCGGATCATGAATTAATCGGTCGTGTTCTGTCCAAACGGTCTGGAGCGCCATGAAAGGATAAATCTGATCGGAAAACCCCATTTCAACGCCTAGACGGAGCCTAGACGCCTTCAGACGGGATTTGTACACCCATGTTTATGCATCAGATAATTTAGATCAGCAGATACATACTATTTAGGGTTAATTATAACCAGACCCACGTACGGGTTCTTCAACCTTAAATAAACTTGTTTTTAAGTAAACATCATCAGTTTTTATTTAGTGTTATAATCGGAGATGTCTTAAAAAAAATGCTGTAAAATGTTTTGCCTGATAACCCTATTCATGTTCAACCGACATAAAAGCGACAGTATTTAACTATTTATATTGGACCGACGTAAATGTGCAGATTTAATTACAGGTTCCAGTTTCGTAATTTACCAGTATACCCCTGATCAGTAATAGCAGAAGCACTACTGACATAAAAGCACTGTGTCCAATTTATTGAACAAGTCCGAACAATTTAACCAGGAGTGTGTCGATTCTTACACAACACGTGGCACTCATCTGCTCACTTTACCGTTGGAGTCAGCTGGGAAGCTGAGATCAGTCCGAGGAGAGAGAAACACAAATCGTGTAGTAGCCAATCATGCGGAGCACATGGATCGATGACGTAACGAAAAAGATATTTCATTTGTTTTGAAATCCCGCCTAAACCCGGACTTGAATCCGTTCGCGATTCAATTATATTGTGTTATCCCCAAAATACCCCCATATTATCAAACACACTCACCATTTTCTTACTCTTTTCCATTTCTCTTCCCTATTTCGCTCTCTTCTTCTTCTTCTCTCTCTGAAACCCTAACAGGTAGGTAGCTCCACCGCTCATCGCGGCGCTAACTCGGTCCGTATCTCCACTGTTCTCGCCGCTTTCCGAACGATTCTCACCGTTTCCGTCGCTTTTTTCTGCAGGATTCGCCATGAACAGAGGCAAAGGAAAGGCCGAGACCAAAAAGTCCGATAACCAGTGAGTTTTTCCGTCTCTCAGATCCTTTGTTTCGATCGATACGAGCTGCGTTCTTAATTTCACAGTTTATGGAGGTGGCTGAGCTTGTTTTGTTTCCCGATTTCAGGCTGAAAAGGAAAGGCGCTGCTCCGGAGAGAGCGGCGAAGAAGATGACTAAGAAGGAGAGGGACGCTGCCAAGGATCCCAACAAACCAAAAGGCCCTGCCAGTGCCTTCTTCGTTTTCATGTACGAAATCGATTTCAATGTAGATCAGTTTCATTTTTTTTTATCTTCTCTTAGTTTGCTAGTGAACTTAAATTCGTTTTGAATTTGATCTGTTCCATTTCCTACGAACAACAGGGAGGAATTTAGGAAGACATATAAAGAAAAGCACCCTAACAACAAATCCGTCTCCGTGGTATGCATTGTGCACGCATTGTTCTCAGTTAGATCTAGCTGGTTTCATATTTAGTTTTCCATTTAATTTCCTATTAAACTATGCTTTTTGCTCGATGATTTAGGTCGGCAAAGCAGGTGGAGACAAATGGAAGTCTATGTCAGAGGCTGTGAGTATATTCTGTGCTTTATACTGTGTTTTTTTGGTAGATTGCAACCTTGTAGATAATATTTTGTTTGTCTTGTTCCCAGGAGAAAGCACCCTACGTAGAGAAGGCAGAGAGTAGAAAGACCGAATACACCAAAAATATGGCGGCCTACAACAAGAAATTGGTGATCTTTTTGTTTTCATTCCTGTCGATGGAAGAAGTATAATTGTTTTGGTTTTTGTCAAATTGTTCTAATTGTTGCTTGATTATGGTGATAACAGGCTGATGGAGCCAATGCATCTGATGATGATGAGGAATCTGACAAATCCAAGTCCGAGGTGCAAGATGATGCCGAGGATGACGATGACGGAAGCGATGAGGTTTGTTTCAAAGCTAAACTTAATTCAGCACTACATTGAACCAATGCTATGTGTTTGACTTGTAATTCATAAATTGTGGTCTTGAATTTATCACAGGATGATGATGATGAGTAAAGATTGATGCGAAGTGGTGGGGCGTAGTTTGGAGATTGCTGTTTGTGTTGATTTTAGGATGTGAAGTGAAGACTAGCTGACTCGCTTTTTTGCCAGATTTACAGTTTTTTGCCCTGGATAATGATATTGAGATCTTATGTCTTGCTTTCCCCACCCCATCAGTAGGCTTTAGATTTGACTGGTATAAGAACACGAACGTTGAATTAGTTTTGGGTTCTCCTGGGCAATCATGTGCTGTGTACTCAAAATTCTTAATGCCAAATCATCTGTAACTTCTAAGTTTTGTGTTCTGTCTTTCACTATGATGCATCATTATTCATAATCTTTTGCTGTTAATCGTCAAACACAATTTTCAGCACATGTCAAGGTGACATGCACTGAGAGGGTCGATGCATTATGATTTCTTGTACTGAGTGATTTGATTATGTTTGATGTAAACGTCTTTAGAAAACCACAAGTAACTATTTTATTGATTTGTAAATCTGGGTAATATGATTGAATTGGATAGGGAAAGGGGTGCAAGTAATTCAATGGCTAAAGTAGTGTTTAGCATGTCTTGGGCATCACATCTGTTTTCTTAACAAGTGATGATAGTCTTGTTTTATGGAATTTCTTTGTAAGCAGGATAGTAGTGATTATTTATCATAGTTTCTTTGTCTACCGTGTTGAGTTTAACAGGCGAGTCTTGGTGTTCAGAGGGCTTGAATTTGAAATCAGTTTGTCCACACAAAAAAAACAACCAGAATGATACAATCATAGAAAACAAACAACCCCCTCCCACAAGGCAAATCCTACCATAATATCATCTGACTTGAGCCCCCAAATTGATAATGCTCCTAAATACATTTTAGGTCTATAATATTTTTGAAGAAATATATATTTTTATATTGACAATGATTGTTAACAATCATATTTGATTTTTTAAAAATTGTACGTAAGACAGGTTCATTAATAAAACTCATACAAGTGTTTTTATGGTATTCGCTCTCGACCAGAAAGAGACTGGTGGTGAACTAAGTCACTTTTTCATTTCATTATAATTTATCAATGTTTGTCCGCAAAATATAAACAGCAATGTTGGTTTGTTTTCCTATTTGCTTAAATGCAAATCTGCTATGTTATTTTGGTTTTCATCGCATGTTACACCTCTAGCTAACAATCATATGAGTCACTGTCAAATCCTGAGTTGCAGACGAGTTGATGATGAATGGCTTGTTTTGGGATATTGCATAATATAACTCTTAGTTTCTAAACCTAGATCTCAATGAACTTGTATGGAACTCTGTATCTGGTATATATGCAAATATGCAATCCATTCTACTTGTTGCCAAACTGGAAAATCCTATATTATCAGCCATGATGTTCATACAGAAATGATCTTCCTTACAAAAATGTTCTGGTTTGAAACTTATATATCAAGAAATAGAAAAAAAATATCTATACAGAGATAAGCATTCTATGTGGATCTGCATATATTATATGGCATGTATATAAGCAAGCAAATTTACATGCAATTGCAAAAGATATTTCTTTCCCCCATACCTTAATTATACCACCTTGCGGTCCATCGATGAAAGGCTATGAGTTTCTTTTATCCTTTTCAACTGTTCGCAACATCTCTTGTGCCATAGACGAGAAAGACATAGCTGTATCCTGCATCTCTGTAGTCCTCAAGTTGATCCCCTACCCAGTCCAACAAGAAATACAAGTTAACGCATAGCCTATAGATCGAAATATGAATGCATAACCTGGTTTAATGCCAAGAAGTTGCTCGTATCACTTGGTTGAAGGGTATCCAGTTACCTGTAGTTTCTTTATATTCTCCTGTAACTTGCTTTCTGCCATTTTAGCAGCACTTGTTTCCTGCATCCATGCAGTAGTGTTTGATTAAGGACATGTTACCCAAGTCGACATATATATGACTTTCATGCATGTTTTTAAAATTAGTGTGTTCTTTAAATGTGCTTTTGGTTCATCATCAACAAAACTCCATTACCAATCCAGTAGTAACCAAGCAGCCATGCATATGCAACTCAAAACTGGAACAGATTGCTTAATTCAATCAGTTCTATACCATTCTCTAACATGACATAAATAACTGTGGCGTACAGAAGAGCATTGAATTGGTTTCAGTTGACATCATAGGAACAAAAAAGTGAAACATATAGAGAATGACCATGAAGTGGATGTGTACTTACACCAGAAGACTGAAATCCATACTTGCTCTTGATTTGATCAACTGAACTAACTTTCTCATTTTGCTGCACTTCCTTGACTGAAGTTTTTTCATTCTTACTCTTCATCTGCTTCAGCTTACCTGCATTGCAAACAAAAAAACCCAGTGGTATGTACGTTGCACAAACAAGTCTAGGTGTCCCTCAAGTCTTTCGATTTATTTTTTTAGCATAAGTTTCACCTCAAAAGGCTATGAGAAAAGAACATGAGGTAGAAAGGGTCATAAAAATGTTCAGCTGACTCTCAAGTCAGAATGAACATTGCACCAAGTGCACAACATATAGTAACATACAAGACAAAAAAAGTTTGAAGGCTTGGACAATTTGGTACTGACCTTTGAACATCTGAAATTTGCTTGCCAGTTTCTGAGTATTTAGAGCAGCCAACATATTTTGTTCTTTAAGTTTCTCTTTAGGGTCCTCAAAGTCAATGTCGATATCATCTTTACAGTGAAAAGAACATGTAGTTCACCAAGTCAACAACCATCCAGTATAAGAAATTAAAAACAACTGTTAAATGTTCAGAGGTTGGACAAAACTGCTTTAAAAGGCAACTAGGAATGTCAAATTCAAATTATACTTCATGAAATAACCTTCATATGTAAACAAAACATACTGGAATTTGACAATACCATTATAAACATTCCTGAGCATTGATCCATACCTATGTCTAAACCATCCTCATCTTTATCCATGGTGTGGATATTCTCCTCAGCATAATCTGGGAAATTAGCAGTTGAAAAGATAACTGCTAGCTCCTCAATACTTTCTCTTGGATCTTCTGTCTCCACATCAACAGCAGGCTTTGCTTTACTGCCTTTAATGACAGAGCTAAAAATCCCCTGCCATACCAAACTATACATTTTAAGAAAAAGTTGGCTCAGTTCATAACAGAGTTAAGACAGATTTAATACGAAAAGTATTAACCTTTTTCTTTTCCTTATGAACAGTAGGTGATGAGATGACCCCTTGTGAATGTGTTATATCTTTCCGGTAGACTCGTCTGACAGAATCCAAAAGCCTGGTATGAAAAGAACCAGAGCATACGGTAAATGTTTTGAAAATGTTGATGATTGTTCTCCAGCTTGTACATTGAGCATCACACATTGTCAGGTTAACTTAAAGTTGTATTAATTTTCACCTGAAGATTTCCTTTTGCCCCAAAACTGAAAGAACGCACAGTTCCTGATCACCATTAATCTGTTCCACAAGAAGTTTAGCAGCTGAAGTAAACATCCCCAAGTTTGTGTTCTCGATAAGCATGCTTGAAAGAATAAGATATGCTCTCATACCAAAACAAGTTCCCCATTGGATGAAGAGCAGATTGCACTCTCTGACATTAAACCCAACTTTGAAGTAGAACTTGTGAAACCTCTAATTGAAGTTTCCTTTATTAAGGACAACTCTGGCAAGGATCTTGTATTTAACAAAAGGTATTCTTGTGAGGCAATTATTCACAGTTGGTGTAATATACTGATGTAACTTCACATACATAGACTAAGTAACACCATTACCTTATTTCAATTTTTCCACTGGTGAAAAGGAGTACAAGGCCAACATCAGAGTGACTGTAGAATGTTGACGCCCAGCAACAAGAAGAGGAATGGAATTTCTTCTTATAGAGCACCTTCTTAGTTCCCTATTTCCCAAACAACAGAATGAAAAGAAAAAGAACCAAAAATCAGCTAAATATGATTTCTTTGACATGACGGGTGTCTACATACATTTAGAAAGTAATTACCTGAATAACATGTGTTAGAGAATAGACATATACAGCTTTCTCTGAACATAGCAGTAGTGACAATTGTTTGAATGACATACTTTCAGTATCTTGCAGCTGCCCATCTATAAGAACATTTGTTACAAATAATTTTTTTCGATTAAGTTGTTCGATCTTGTCAAAAGCAAATCTACAAAATCTGAAACTTAGTGCTTACCCAAAACCTGTGCAAACAAAGCCATAGAGGGTTTCTTGGGACGAACGGTGCTTGTGCTCAGGATGCTTCCAGTGTCATTGTCTAGGGCTAAACATGAAGAATCCTTCGTTGCCACAACTAACACATTCTTCTCAAAGCCGTGCACACTGCAGGTTTCATGCTGCAGAGAGATGATTCCTGTACAAATTTCAGTTGGAATGTGTTTTTCGTACAACTGAGCCGGCCCTTCTACATCAATTACTGAAACCTGTTGGCAAAATAGTTCAATAGGTCATATATTTACAATTTGGATCCAAAATTTATCACATTCTGATGTTAGCAAATTAAATAAATGATATATCATTTCATAATGGGATGAAAATGAAAAGAAATTAAGCTAGTGGTGATCCCAACAAGCAGCTGAGAGGTCTACTAGGGAAATTTTAAGATACAGTTCACATATAGAAAATCAATCAAGGATGTTATCACAATGCCAATAGAAATGGATGAGAAAGAAAAGAAATTAAGCTTACGTATCCTTTATCTGTTCCAACAGCAAGATGTCCTGAACTGGGGCTTATGTTTAAACAAAACACAGAACCTTTAACCTTGATAAGTTTCACACTCTGGATGACATGATTATATCCTTTCCTTGAACTTCCTGGCAGACAATATGCAGTATGAGGTTGATACATTCCCACATCAGTTCTAATAAAAATAGAAAAATGACTTTTACTTTGTATTTACTCATTCTATTTGATTTAAATTCATATTCTTGAGGGAAAAATAATTATTTATCCTCTGCATATATTTCTTTGTATCTCTTCTACCTAGTTCAATGCCCTTATGTCCACCAAATCAATTAAATTATCGTATAAATTTTGTAATTGGATCATAGCCATACAGTACCTTGGAAACTCATAAAACTGCTTTCTGTAGCATATGGTTCAGGTTTAAATTTGAAGATGCGGACCTGCAGATCACGTACTTGGTGAGAAAAACTATCAAATTAATCAAACCAAATAAATCATTTTAACAGATTACCATTCCACTTTGATCTCCAGATACAAGTAGCCGAGTCTGTCCATCAAAATACAATGTTGTCACAGCTATTCCACTCAAGGAAAAATCGTCCTCACTCTGCATCAAAGGATCAGCAAAAATAAGCTCAACACTGGGGTTAAGCTTTATGATATCTGGGGGTGACACTAGATCTTGTTTTATGTTCTAGAATTTTGAAACTTTGGAATAGAAATTTATAATAAACATACTTGTTGCTTGAGTGATAAAATTGGAAGCGCAAATGGACAGGATAGATCCCAAAAGTTTATAGCTCCATCACTGTGTCCAGTTATGTACAAGTTTTTAACTTTATCAAACCCACTGAAGTTGGTCAAACTCATGTAAGCTCCATCCTTTTGTTTGGTCTCAAAAGAAAGAAGTGGTGGAATATTTTTTGCCAGCAAAACATAATCCTGCATACACATACATAGATTATATATCAGCATCATTTCACTAGCCCAGAGATACTAATTTTAAACTGGTTATATATATTACTTCGTCTGTAGAGCATAACATATATTTGTTGTTGCTGATAAATTTGGCAGTAGTGATGCTTGAATCAGAAAATGGCATCTTCACCACAGTCTCCTTTGGAAGTGAAGGTGGGGATCTAGATTGGGATTGTAGAAGATACTTTTCAATCATACCATCATCGTATGCGTAGATATGCCCTGATTTACCAAGCAGTAGGAAAGAATCTTGTTTATGCTTGCTTTGATCACTAGAGTTTGAAACGATCTCCATGTCAATGCAAGGCTCAGGTAAATGAAGTCCCAACTTAATAGTTCGAGTTTCAGTTTGCTCATTCAGTAAGATAATCTGCAAGATTGTTGTTAAATTGAGATTAGTATTAACAAAGTCTGGTGTATAATGAAGTATAAGTATCTACTTGATATGATAAATATTGACATGATTGTCTCATCTCTGCTACTTGACTGTAAACAAATTTGCAACTTCAGTTGTTTAAAGTTTAAACAAACCCACACCAATGAACAAAGTTATCATAGATAATTAATGTAAGGGATAATTACAAAAAAGTACAACGAGGTATTCACTTTTTGCAAATCGTAGCCCCTCTCCTTTGATAATGGCAAAAAAGTGTCTAAACTTGTCTTTTTCTTGCACCTTGTCTCAATTTGTTAAAAAATGATGATTTAACCCTTATTTTTTAAAGGAAAAACCAAAAATCCAGAATTTTCATCTCCCAGATTTTTTATTTTTTACTAATTATTTTTTATAGTTTAAATTTTCAAGGATAAAATTGTCATTTTAAAACAAATTGACATAGAGTGCAACAAAAAGACACATGACACATTTTTTTCCATTATCAAGAAAGAGGGCTATGGTTTGCAAAAATTGATTACCTTGGAGTACTTTTTTGCAATTATCCCTTAATGTAAACATAGCATCCAAATACCTGCAGCAGATTTGCTGATGCAGAGTCTGAAGCACCCATCACATATAGGCGACTTGCCTTCCCATCAGCATAGGTCCATTTCAATGATGCTATAGGAGTTTTTTCCGATCTATATCCAAGATTGAGTTTACAGACAGGAGCTGTGGGAGTGCCACACTCTACTGCAGATTCACCCCTTGGACTCTGGGCTGAAGGAATGCTCCATATTAGTATCTCTCCATTGCTGTACCCGACAATGACTTTACTTCCTAAAGGGCATACCCAACATGCAGAGGTCACTTTCTTCACTTCACGAAGTTGTGACTGTAACATATTTCCTCCAGTTGTGAAAATGGATTTGCTTTCTTTAACATCCCATAGTGAAATTAAGCCATCTCTGAATATCACAAGCACCCTGCATTGACACAATACTCTTACTATATGCATCTAAATACATATGGGCAGTTCATATGAATTGTTTAAGCCGTGCTTGGAAGATCAACATAGCTTTCAGAGGCTACCTCTTGCTTTCAGCTGTTGGTTGAGGCAGAATATGAGTTACTGCAGAAGTTTCCATTGGATTGCCTAAACATAATGTGCAATCAAGTTATATATGACATCATATATCTAAAGGTAAGGAACAGATAAAGAACTGTGATAGGGAACAAGAAGTGTCTCACCATCAGACACTGAATGAGGTATGGTGTATTTCATTTTTATTAAGTGAGATGATTCTTGGTCAAGCTTTAAGACAGATATATTACCAGCAGAATCTCCAACAAACCTGCCAGCTCAAACATCAACTCATGCAGCACAAGCATTTATCTACAGAAAGCCTGATTTTGGAGTTGAGATATGCTTACATATAGAAAGTGTGTTTCATGATCGTAAAAGAGGTAATATCTTGCTTATAAACATGCACATGAGACAACAGCTTCTTGTCTATGTCCCAAACCTAGGAATTCCTCTTGGACAATTAGATCCCATAATCATCATTATCATAAACAAATACATACGGCTGCAAGTAAGTTGTTATGGTTCATGTGGAACTAGAATTGACAAAGCCTCCCATCATATATAGGGAAAATAAATGCAACTGCAAACTAAAAAAAGAAATGAGAAAACTTAAATAACTTGCCTCAATTTGGTTCTTGGAAGTTACATTTAGAAGAATGCCTTGGTTCTCAACAAACTGAAAATAAACACCACGGAAGATAATAGTTTATCAATAAAGCCTAGGCAAATAGATAGAATCATGAATTTTGAGCACCGAAAGGCTAAATATTCAGGATATCAACAGTTGAGTAGAGAATGAGGATCATGAACTACCTCTAAAAACTTGCTTGGGATCGCCTCATTGGATTCAAGTAGAGCTTGGGTGTTATCTATTCCAAGCAGTTTGATTCTGCCGTCCCTAGTGAAGAATAAAGTATGAAAAGAACATATTCAGAACTACTACTCTTAGCAAAACATAATTAGTGACTTATGAGAGAACACATGAAAGAAACCAATATTTTGAACTGTGTGAACGTTAAATTTGACATAAGAAGATAACTGTAAACTAAAATGAAACAAACAGTTTCAGCAAAGACAACTGACTCCAATGCTTTGTTTCTATCATAATGTCTGCAACCAATTAACCATGACAACACCATGCACCACTAGTAGAAATGAGGTTAAAGAGACACATAGCTTTGACTAAAAGAGAGTGCACAAGACTCTAATATAGGAGGTAAAAATAAGATAACTTACCTCGTGGAGACTGCCAGTATCTTTTGAATGGAGTCATATGCAAACTTGTTTGATCCCGATGGGATCCCATAATGGAAAGCCAGGTGTGGGTCTACATCACTGGATTTCAGGCAATCATGAAGTCCTTCGGGCTGCAAATTATGACTAGGCTCATAAGAAACAAAACAGGAACTTGAGAAGCAAATTGGTATTTGGATAAAGCCTCACTTTGTAGCAATAGATAACATTCAAATGACTATTAAAGCACAACAAATTACTGATAATTACTGAATAATCCGGACAATAGAAGTGAGTAAATATGGATAAAACCGTTATCTGTTGGGACTTTGATATATCTTTATATTGTTTTGCTCTGTTTAACTGAACAGCAGATTTAAGAAGCTTCGTTAGAAAGCTTTTAGTTTTCTTTTCAATCACACAGGTCTAGCTTCCCGAAGGAAGATGAGAAAGGTTTTGCCTATCCAAATATCCAATAAATTTGTTGAGTGGCAACTACCAACATGAAAATCTACAATATTACTAAATTAATAGTACTATTAAGATATTTTGCATTGGCCATACATAAAAGAAAATATAAAATTCTCAATAAATAAACATAACCAAAAAGGGACTGTAAAGTTCTTTTAAGAAAACGAAAAAAAGAGTGAGGATGGGTGGTAGGGCTCTTCCAATTTAATACTACCACCGGCCAACTTTTCTCATACATGTAGCATTACTTACTAATTTATTATACATCAATTATTAAAGCGATTTAGTCAGATATATAAGACTAGCTAATATTGAATTAAAATATAACATACAAGAATTTTAACTAGACACCTGTTAGTCCATGTGGAGAGATATCCTGATTGTGTGCTCCACAAGTATGTGTTGAAGAAAGTCGTTTTCAGTTGTACAATCCAAAATATATTTATATTCTATCCAAAAATAACATCTGCAAATTCGCCCCATGAATATATACACAGACATGTTCAAGGATATTTAGCTGTCTCGATAAATTTTATCATATAATTATTTCATTCACAAAATCTATAAAAACAGAGTAGAGTATTGCTTCTTTTACGGAGAATACGGAGCTGATTCATCTGAATGACCTTTATACCAAATGCATAAACTTTAGTAGTAGGTAGAAACTACCTCAAAACCACTTACTAAGAACACATACTAAGACATTTTGTGTCAACTTTATTTGCAATAGTACCTTATCCTCATCCTCAAAACTACACAAAGAAGTAAATTGCTCCACGGTCTTGTGCTAATTGTTTCATGAATCAGCGCGGTCTCTGGAAATGTTGATCAGATCACAATCTTACCAGGTGCTGTGATTTCCTGGCAGAGATCACAGCACTTGTTTTGGTATACATTTCGTGCTTGATTTTCCAGCTAAAAAAAAGAAAATGCATATACAGCTTTGCAGTTGCGTGCACACTCATCTTTAGGATCACTCCATTTTTGGATAAAATCAATACTGTTTCTAGTTATGGAGATCCAATAGTAAATTCAACTTTCTGCCTAAAACTTACAGACAAGCAATTAAATACAGGAAATGCTCTTTCCATAATCATAACCGAAACTAAACATGATCCAGCTAATATACCCTTAAACCAGATCCTCTGTACTAAACGACGGCTAGTTTGACCCTCTAGATGCTTAAGCAGCTCTGTTCACAAACCTAATTTGATACATTGCAATGGATTTTTCTCAGTTCAACTTAACTCAACGCTTAATTTGTTGCACAGAGAACGATCACGGTTATAGAATTTACATTCCGGTGATCATCTACCTAATTTATCAATCGGAGGATCGAGAGATTGAGATTCGAATTCAACAAAATGAGAAGAAGAGGTCGCTTACCTTCTTCAGAGAAGCCTTGTCGACGAGCTTTTTGAACATCGGAATGAGAAGTGTGTTTCCGGCGGAAATTCCGATCCGGAGAAGATACTTGCGACTTGGCGAATTCAAACAAGTGGTGCTGCTTGGAAATAACCGACGAAGACGAAGAAAGCGAGTCAGTGACTCAGTGAGTGAGAGAGAGAGGGACGGTTGGTTACGGTTTCTAGTGTCAGGTTCAGGACAACAAGACAGGCAGGAGAGCGGTTTCTTTAATAGGCAAAAGAAAGGTAAGGGTTAGGATCGGAAGGCTGGTACACGTGGAGGCCGATTAGGTGATTTAGTCGTTGATAGTCAGAAATGGTGTTGACCATCTGAAAACGACAATGGCAAATATACGCCACGTCAGAGCCTGCAGTGGACGAGTCAAGCAGTAACACGTGGCAACACCGCAATAAACTTCAGTCTTTATTTGCGTATCTTCTTCACCCTTTATACTTTAGGAAAGAAAAATGCTTAACAAATCAACTAATTGATTATTGATTGCTTGAGTGAGGAGAGAGAATCTCTTAATTTTGGAGATTAATGGCTGAAATTAAGTATTATTTAATGAGGTTCTTTTTTCTAAACGAATTTATTGAGGTTCTAAAGATTGGAGGAGTGTTATTAGTATCATTTATTTCCAATTGAATTCAGTAACAGTAACTACTTACTTGATTTTTATGTTTTCAAACTTCATTGTAATGTGATGTGACACAAACGACTGATGAAGAAAGAATTGAAAGTACAGGCATTTTTTCCAAACGTCAACCTTAAAACCCCCAAAACATAACCTAGTATGATCAAACCTAGATTAGCAAATAAACCATCTAAAAGAGAAATCAAAACATTCATTTAAAGCACAAAATCATGCTCCAGCTACTAACTCCTAAATGGAAAAATTAGTTGCTGATAATTGAAATAGACAAAGATCAAATCATTGACTATATACTATAAATTGCATTAATGAAAAATAAAGAACATAGATGCAATATCATTTGATGTCAAAGCCAACATATCCATTCTTTGTATTGAAAACATGTACCTGTCTGATATTAATTACAAGAAAATGCAGAAACCACCTGGAGAATCTAGTATTGGTTGTGTCATTCATCAGATATAATACATTTTAGTTAGTAAACAAATCAATAGTAAGCAAGCCAAAATTACATCATAATCAGTAGTGATACAGGTGAAGAAGGGACGGGGCTTGAACAAAACAGTTGTCATTTACCCACCATCTGAAGTTTATTCATGGCAACATTCAGTTTTCCCACACTTGATTCACTCTTAACATTACCTCCAGATGAGTTTGTGACATTGAGCCATGGGTGCTGAAGCGACTCTTTAGCTGTGGGCCGCTTCTCCGGTGAAAAGTCAAGAAGAGGACACAAGAACTCAGAAAACTGATGGGCGTCCGTGTTTGAGAATTTGTATTTCTCAGTCAGCAGTCTCTCGAGTGGCCAGAACTTGAGCCTTCTAATCCTCTTTAAATCGCCATGTCTATCAAAGTAATCCTTGGATCGGGCCCCTCCAACAGCTATCTGCTTATTCAATCATACAGACCAAAAAGCGTAATGAGAAAAGGTCATAGGAAACCGATGGTAACAAGTTAAGGTTGGGTGCTCACCTTCCTAGGCATCTTCCCTAGTAGTTCCATCATTAGAGCAAGGTGATCCTGAAACAAAATTAGTCAAGAGTTACATGATTATGCAGTCAAAATAGATACCTAAACATTGTAAATTTCCATATAAAGGTCAAGTGATCAACAAATGGTCCCAGAAAATAGATTTATACATGAAAGGGTTAATTGCAGATAGTTCTTATGCACTATACGTCTTTTGCACATAATTATCCCAAACTTTAAACTTTTACATTCAGCTACTTGAACTTTCAAAAATTGCAGACAGCTCTTTTTCGTTAGAAAATGACGAAAATACTCTTGACTCTAATCTCAAAACAGAGTTCATACTACCAGAAACATTTTGAATAAATGTTATTAGTGTTAAGGGCATTTTTGTCATTTTTAGAAGTTTATGTAGCTGTAAGTAAGTTGGAGATAGTTGTGTAAAAGCGCATAGTACACAATAGCTAACTGCAATTAACCCTACATTAAAATAATGAATATATGACTGTTCCAAAACAAGTACTATTGTTTATAGTACTTATGATCATCATAACATAGTTTTATACCATTTTTATGATGGATTTAAAGTCAACAAAGCATGTAACATTTGTACTACCTCATCTTCGCTAAAGCCTTGTCCCTCCTTTGCAGCAAACATCATATCACCCGTTGCTAGCTCAAAAGCGGTGCACCCAAACGACCACATATCAACAGAATAGGAGTACCCAGACCGAATTATAACTTCAGGAGCTCTGTACTGTCTTGTTTGGATTTCTTCAGTGAATTTCTTATCAGCCCAACAAGCATTTCCAAAATCCACAACCTTACATCTAACATCAATCCCATCTAGAGATCTCTGAGGCTTTTTATCCTCTCCTCCTTTCCCAATACTAGCAACAGCCTTTTTCGCTCTATTCCTCAACCTTTTCTCAATGAGATTCACTGCAGCTCCACCATTTTGGCTACCCTCGGGCTTTTCAAGAATAGGGGCATTCCCAGTTCTAACCGGGTCCTTAGAAGGGTCTATGGTGGAAAATAGAAGGATATTTTCGGGTTTTAAGTCAGTGTGGATTATACCAAGTTCCCGGTGCAAGTAGTCCAGGCCTATCAAAATGCATCTGCAGATCTCCCTAACTTTACTGAGTTCTAGGCCTTTATAACGGTTGTACCTGATTAGCTGGAGTAAGCTATCACCAAGGAATTCGAGAACCATACATGGATGGTGTCCATTTGGGCCCGCATGCTTAAAGTGGTCGACCAGGTGCACAACACACTTGGAATGTGAGGGGTCCCCATCAGCAATAGCTGAAAGGACCTCAATCTCATGAATGGCAGCTTGAGCAAATTGAGCTGCACTTTTCTGGATCTTTAGAGCAACGTATCTCTGCAAAGCAAATCAATGGGCAAAAATTAAGACACTTATACCAAGAAGATACTTATTAATGGAGAGACAAAATTGGAAGACTAATGAAGCTTTGTTGCAGTATGTTTTCTTATAATTTTAACAATGAATGAGAAAATACAGAAACAAACTGAACAATTACATAATCCTGAAGCTTTTGAGGCAAAGTGGCTTTTGCTATTTTTATTATTACCACAGTTACTTCCAGAAACAAAAGCTAATTCTTCAAGGAGCAAAACATATTATTAAAAAAAAACATGTCGATTCTGTAGGCAATAGGAACTACCTTTGCTAACTCATGACAATAGTTGTATGCCTCCACTTATGAATGCGCTATCTCAGACAAACTAATTTATCAACTAGGAAGATTATTTCAATGACCCAAGTAAGATCATTGTTTCAAATAATGCGGGTCAACAAAGAGAGCATTCAGATGAGGTTTAGAGCCTCGTGCACACTATAGGCTAGAACTTAGTAATGAGGAAAAATATGGGAAATAAGTACATACATAAAGGCCCTGAAAACAGCATAAGAACCTATTTGTAACAGTTTGCATTCAAAACTCATTTCCTTCCAAAAACACTTCATTTTTAGTTTCTCTAAGTCAAAGCTCGTATCTATGTCAAACTTAAGAAGTCCTATTTCTATTTAGAGCATTTCAGCACTTCAATATTGGCAATTTGTCACATGGATTGGTAAAGTAACTATAATACAAGGTTTACTTGAAGAGAGAGACAACTGTATAAAAAATCCAAATTCCTCTGAAGCTATAGTCTATAGAATAAGTCATTATTCCATTCTACCTAAAGCTACATTCACAAACCTGATCATAGATTGAACTTGCAACATCTTAATACCGTTGTATTAATATAAAAAATTAAAAATAAAATGTCTGAATAGAAAAAAAGGGAATCATTTTTTAATGTTCACAAACACAAACTTAGTAATTAAAGCAATAATGATTATTTTTCCATGCATATATATCCAAAAAGTCAGCATGACAAGGAATAATCTAAAATAAGAACATGTCAAAATGGAGTAGGGCTGAAACAAAAACTTTTCCCTTATAAAAGGAAGAGTCAAAATTAGGTAGAAAATAGCAACCTCTACACCAACCAGATCAATCAGTATGAGCAAAATAATGGACAATGGAAGATCATTGATAGGTATGATCAGAACCAATCCACAAAATCACCACAAAACAGAGAACATCCATCTCGCAAAAATCACATAAATCCACAAATGTTAGATCAAAATCATCACCGCAAAACAGAGAACACCCATTTCGCAAAAATCACATAAATCCACAAATGTTAGATCAAAATCATCACCGCAAAACAGAGAACACCCATTCCGCAAAAATCACATAAATACACAAATGTTCGATCAAAACCAACAACCCAATAATAAAATGGTTTCGAAATTCAGCCAAATCATTAATGAAATCAATTAAAAAACACATATAAATACCCAATCAGCGTGT
>JAYMSV010000432.1:0-17160 GCA_036897745.1 Erodium moschatum
AAAGAACCGCTAGATTGTTGGAGCTTCTCAAGGTTAGGGTTTATCTTCTCTCTATTTGGTGAATCATTAATTTAGTTGAGCTGAGCTCATTTGAGTGGCCAATCAATATATATTTTTTTGTTCATTTTGCTCAACTTAGTGTTGATTCTGGATATTTGTACTGAACTAAGTTTTCTTGCCCAATTTCTTTCTTATGTTTTGAGCAAATCTGAAGGCTCAAACATATTCACAGGCTTTACTTTCTACATACACATGAAACAAGATGAATATGGACCTGTGGATAAAAAATATTAATGATTTGATGAAAATCGTAATTAGACGTTAGAGACAAAATTGGCAGTTTTTTACCATTGGGGATGTGTGCAACATTGGTTAGGTGTATGATGAGAGTCAATTGGTCGCCTTGTGTTGAGAAGGTCGCTTTGTGAGGCGCCTTGGTCTTGGTCGCGCAGATGCAACCGGCGTCCTGCAGCACGTGCTACCGGTTGCCTCCGCACTTTGTACTGGAAGCTACCAACCCGGAAGCTTTCAACTATGGATGCTCTTATGTGGCATTTGAAAATGTGTGTCTTCATCGAATCCCACGTCTATATAACCAATGTCATGTTAAGCAATGTCTAGGTTTCACTAATGGCATGGTGGTTTGTAGTTTCCTATTCTATGCTCAACCAAATCATAATGGACTTGATACACGATCTCGTTTGAAGGTGGATCCTAATTTTTGGCACTCATTGTTGACCAACTTATTCATCAAGCCTCTGCCCTTGTCTGTCTCTGCTCTGCTTAGATTAGCAGCCTTGTTTTCAACTTAGTGCTTTGTGGTTGAGAAGGTAGGAAGTTCATACGATTTGGTGGGATACTGGAGTGTATAATTTGATCATTGAGGAGTCACTTGTTAACAAATGGTTCATAAATGAGTTACTTGTTGGTTAGTGTTTTTGACACATTCACACTTGGCTTTAGCTATACTGTCTAATTTTCTACTTGATTTTTGTTTTCATTGGATGCTAACTAGTTATAAACTTCAATTTTTCCTATATAGTATGAGGTATGAGCAGTGTTCTAAATTTCTACAAAACTCAGAGAGAACTCGGTGGAACTCAACCACCGAGTTCGATATTTGAAAATCAGTCTGAAACTCTACCAACTCGGTCAAAATTCAGTGACCTGTGTCATTTTATACAAAAAATTGTTATTAATTCCTACCGTTGCTTGAACTTGTTTCTTTTGTTATTTTTGTATGAAGTATAGTTTGTACTTATGCTTTAACTCATTAAGTTGCTTGGAACTATCTTATTTTACAAAACTATTGTTATTTTTGTCTTTAATATATATATATATAGATAGATCAAATGAGTGTTGCCGATATCTCCGTAATGAGTCAAAAACTCTTCGTTCCTTGCCTTGCCAAGTTTTGGCTGACTCCGAGTTTTAGAACCTTGGGTATGATCTTACAGCAGCATAATGTTGCATAATGATTTGCAAGATTTACCCATTTTTTGAGGTATAGAATACATTGAGGTGTAGTAAATTATGTTATGCCACTAGCTCATTAGGTTAGGATCATTTTTATAATTGAGACTTGATCTTGAAGGTTCGGAGTCAAGAGACATGGGTGCATAAGTATGGTTTTCAACATGAATAGCAGAAGATTAAGTTACTCTATTGTTCTGGTGAAACAAGTAAACCTCTTTTCGTATATTGTCAGGCTGTGAGTTTGTTTTATTGTTGAAATACTTAATTTTGGGGAGAGGCAAGGTCTGCGTAGTTAAGCTTGTATGTCAATGGAACGGAGGGAACTCATGAAAATTTCAGAACTAATTTACTAGTTTGTTTCATGGGATGGCTGCTTGCAGGTAGTCCTTATTTTGGTTTATGTGAGGATGTATTATATTCTTTTGGGAGTGTTTTCTCTCTATTGTGTATAAAGCTTAAACTGTTACTGAAACTGCCCCTATTAACTTATGCAAATTGTATATCCCTTGTTCGGTGAACTTTATAATGTTTAGAACCAAGAAACTTGATGCTGTCTAACATATTGTTCCATGTTCTTGCAGATGGACGGTGTCAGGATCCTCATCTGGTATTAAGGCCTTCGGGTGCTAGAAACTCATCAATAGAGACTAGATGACAGAGAATGTGAGAGTTTATTTGAGTACATTGTACTATACAATCAATGATTCTTGTGTTCCTTTGGTCACCAATTGAACTCGTTTTTGTCTTTCACTAGCAAAATTTGGATCTGTATCTTGTTTCGCTATAAATTCTGATAGAACAGATGGATTTGATGTCCCTTAAGTAGCACTTAGAATGTGTGATTGCACTGATGTTCGCCAGTTATGATATTTGTGATATGTAGAACTGAAATTTTGGACAAAGAATGCAGTGTATGTTGATTTGGTTTGAGACACTTGGATGAGCTATAAGCACAGTGAGAGTTTTGGTACCACAAATATCATTAACCTTGAGCCATATCTAGTCATTTGCATAATTGCATTAGAAAGAGTTTCAACCAATGTTAGAAATACCAACAATATCAGAGATATAATCAATGTTAGAAAATCCTTTATTTTAAGTCAGATCAAAACAAGAAAAAAAATGTTAATATCTCCATTTCTAAAAGTTCGACATCTTTCATGTTTGTTTGAGCATCCATAGCACGAGTGAAATGGGGGCGATTTGATTGACAAATTCGTTCAATTCATCGATTGAAATGCGTCCGACGAACTGACATCAGACGAATTCAAGGCTACAAAATCATCAATGAATTTAGCCGAATGATGTTTCGGCCACAAATTCTTTGGCTTCGGCGATTTGAGATGTGACAACAACGTCTATGCTCCACCTGGTGACTTCGTGAGTAGAGAAGAGTCGCTGGAGACCAATGACTCTTTCATCTCCAACATCTCTTTCATTCCCTATAAAACAGCACCATGATTTTCAAAATCACCTTCCTCATTTTCTAATAGCTCTTCTTCTTAAATTCATCTAACCCCACAAATACTCTCAAAATTTTTGCACCACATACAAATGTCGAACGACGAATCAACAATAGACGCTTAGATGGATGCAATGCCCGAGTGAATGGGGGAAGATATCTCGGACGCAAGGTGGAAGAAAATTAAGTGGATGCATCAATCGGTTGTCCACATTATCGATGTGTCCATTCCCAAAAGAAGTGAAGTAGGAGATGAACATCTCATGGTTGAATACTTCTTGTAACCACTGGTGTATGGCGATTATATATTCAAGGTAAGCTAGGGATGAGGAGGGAAATTTGTCTTCACATCATGCACACGGTTGCTGGCGGGAACCGTACTTCAGGCAGCGACCAGACGGACGCGGGAGTGTCAACTTTTCTTTGTACCAGAAATGCACTACATCGATTCACATGCTAGCATCTTAGGGCACGTAAATATGACATGCTTATTTTGGTGCCATGGTCTCCAACAAGGACCCGAGTGCGTTTTACTAATTGACATTGTTTAAAGATGTTCTACGAAGCGAGTCATCTTCAGTATTGTGCACAACAAACGGTATGTGATAGTATCATGATTATTATTTAGCTGATAATATCTAATTGTGTGGGCTGCATTTGGAAAATCGAATCCACATCGGTGCGGGAGGAGCACAAAACATCTGCTCAAGCACAAAAATAGGCGAGAAGAACAAATGTTCTTCTCTAACATCGGTGACATAACAATTGATGACTTTTTGAAGGACTAAGGAATAAATTAACGCTGTATGCAAAATGAAGATGAGGTTTCATTATTCTGCTGCACGTCTTTTAAATCAGCAGTGTTATGTGAATTATAGCTTAACCTATTAGAAATGATAGCATTAGCCGAGATTATGCAGTTGCATATGCGCGTATGTATCTGACTTAACTGTGATGCTCAAAACAATATCGCATCACATTGATACCAACTTCAGAAAGCAACCTCAAACACAATTACAAAAACTATATATATTGGCAAGTTTTGAGCATGCTGATTGAAATTAGCTATCCATAATACCATATAAGTTCATCCAAAAAGTTAAACTAACTGCTACAAGATCACTTGACTGCTTCAACTCATCTCAAGTTTCAAGCATGCATACATGGCTTCATACCGAATGAAACCCCAGAGTAACAAAAGAGAGACAAGATGGAGGCTAGATTTCCTGACTGGCATTACCTTGTAGAAATGGCCAGTCACATATTCAATTCCCAGCTGATTTGAAGTGAAACTCATCTGTGGTTGAGTAGATATAACCTTCGTCTTCAAGACCTTTTATAGCTTCCCTGCAAACACTAGATTGTTCAGTATGAAGCTAATTTACATGGGTGTATGTGTGTGTGTGTGCGCGCTCGTGAGAGAGAGGGAGAGAGAGAGACAAGATCTTTGGCAGTGGAACATTTAATTGTTGAGCAATAACATCTCGGTGCGCACCCTTCTCTGATTCACTGAAACATACAAAGGTATCAAATATATTAATGAATCAGTAACAAGTTATGAAGCCTGTCGCTAAGACAAATTTCGAAGTAATAACACAACATTTGTACAGTTGGGTAAGATAAGGAGACTCGTCAACTCAAGGACAACAGCAAAATGGATATAATTATGTGGTTATATTTAAGATGGTAAAGCATCTAATATTCATAATATAACATGTGCTTTCTATTAGGAACTTTGCCAGTCACATGTGTAATCAAAACCTTCGCAGAGAGAAACAGCATTGTAATGCCCTTTTTAGGCTAAGTGGGTTCTGATCCTATTTCGGGATATCACCATCTTTTCAATTTAAGTTCTTTATTGCTGATCAGGATAAAGGCTTGCCATAAGAACTAGGAGGAAGACAAAAGGGACTTCAAGACGACAGATACTCACTTATATAAAGGCTGCTGCAAAAAGTCAACTACCATCTGTCCAAGCCGATCCTGTACATCAATCTTGACTTGTCCAGAGTACTGGAACATATATATACATAAAAAAAATAGAGCATAAGAATAAAACACCATACAGCTTGTAAGCATTGACCCCAAATTAGATTTCTTACTTGATTAGATGGGTCAGCTTGGTATCCCTTCGAAGGAGTATTCATTACTGAATTTGTCATATGAGGCTGAGCAGTATTACCAGCCTGTACTTGTTATCACCATGAATAAATTTCATCATAAATCCTGTGGAAAGGGTGTCTTTTGGCACATTCATATAGATTACATTTAATTAAAATTTACAGCACGTCCGAAAGTATATTAAACTGATACCTGCAATCTGCAATTGTAGAGGTGGACGTATATACACTCAATAAAGTGATTTGCAATCTCATTATAGTCGGTTACTGCCCTGTAAATCAAGCAAGTTGAGTATAAAACTACAACGAAACAAGTATAAAATAGATGAGTCCACCGATAACTGTTTACTTTTAGCAAATGAAAGGGGAAATAACTCCGATTAACTGATATGTAGGCCTATCATATTTGTTATCATGTCCGGGAAAGAGTTACTCACACCTACTACATTAACAGTGACTTCCCTGTTAAGTTTTGAACAGTATCACAGTGGTATTAGTGGAAAGAATGAAAAATGCAAGTCTCAACTGGAGCCAACGGATTGGGTTACGGGCTGAAGGGAAGGTTACATAGCGTAGTGCTTGTCCACCTAATCCCTCTTGAAAACGAATGAAGATGCAATAAAAGAAAGTATGGAGATAAGTATATATATTGCAGCAATTGGAAGTATTTCTTCTCATTTTGCACTCTCAAATAGCTATTTTACCTCTTTATCAAACATTTTTTATCCAATTCACTCTTGACCTTAAAATCTGTCTAGACTATAACTTCCAAACATTTTATCTGCTTTTTTTTCTCCTTGTCTCATTTTTGTGTCCCTCAAAATACTTGTATGCTACTATTGTTCATGCTTTTACATATGAAGTCTGAACATTTACACTGTATAATTGTATTGCACCACACACCACATTATTGTGAGTGTTCCATGGGGTTGCAACAATCATAATGGATACCGATGAATAGTTTTCAAATGAATTCAAAATTGTTAAAACATAAGAAATCCTAGTGGCATACTGTGCTATCCATTATCTGTCTGTACACCACACATACGAACCATCCTACCCAGCTATATTATATCATCTAACACCAACCCATTACCCATGTGTTTGTAACATTTGAAACATGCACTTCTAGTGCTATAAACACTATATACACTTATCATGCATAATTTAACTAAAATATTATTTTGGTTCTAAAGAATCCATGAAATATCAGCAAACAACCCCAGGATTTCTTTTTAAAATTACAAACACGTTCAACCATATATATGCCGACAGGGGAAAAGGTAAACAAAAGCATGCAACTATATAAGCACACAAAACTTCAATAGCTAAAAACAAAAGAAAAAACTTGAACCTTTACCTAATGAAGAAGGTATTTAAAGTCCTTTTTCCCTGAAAGCCTTTCAAGTGACCATGTACACGAACATACATCCCATCCCTAATTAAAAAGATAGCTTACATTAATAGATGAAATAGATTAAAAAGCAATGTATAAGGTTAAGAGCTGACAAATCATTCTGAAATAATGTAGAGCCTCAAGTTTCAAAGCGTCGCAGAGACATCAAAAGGACATGAATTTCAACTAGCTATAACTTTCCACTTTTACAAATAAGAAAATAAAGCCACACATGACATTAAATCATTTTAGTGGACAGGGCAATGTTTGTCAAGAAAGGAGGGACTAAGCAAACACATGACCCTATCGATCAGTGGAGGTTTGCTGCTTTAGGATAAATACTCAACCTATAGCCAAATTGAAGAAGGGTATTAATAAGTTACAAGGAAAAAGGAAGTAGGGACATTAACACAGCGTAGAAACATACACAATGCCTTCCATTTCCTTGACTTCCGAAGCTTCTTGCACCACCCTACAAACGAATCCATACACATACAAGAACGGGCAACCAGATGAGCATATAAACAAGGAGTCGCACTTTGACAAGTAAATGCTAAAAGTAAAATAAGAGCTGAGAAGGCTCACCATCTGGTACAGTCAATCCTTCCAGTTCCATCATCAAGTACAAAAGTAATATCAGTAACCCTGTCAGCTTTGTTGAATATCTTGCCCACAAGCGTAACCTAAAGACAACATGGGCTCAAAAACCCAACTGAGAAGTGGAAAAGAGACTAGAAAAATGCATGAGAAGAGAGGTTGAGAGAAAGATTACATTATTCGCATCAACTCCATCAATGATGAAATTGGATTTATCATTACTTGATAGGCTAGCTTCATTAATCTGCTTTACAGTGAGTGGAAGTAAAACTTGGCTTTCTCGAGGCTGCAAAAGGCAAAAATCAAAGCCATCAATCCTGATCTTCCATCTACAGGACACTTTGAGAAAATAAAATATCCATAGATCCAGTTCTGAACATCTGAGTTTCAATTAGCATCATTTGAGTGTAATCCAACTCTGATTCCTTTCGATTGATGCGTTTCTGTTTCCGCAAGACCAAATACAATCAGGAATCCACCAAGTTTATCACAACATTGCACGGCCGAATAGAATTTTTATGACTATGTTCTCTTTCCATCAATCCAGTTATGTACTTCTCAAAAGGCACGGAAGTGTATCGGGAACAACATTTTCTCTAGGGTTTCGATTCGTAAGCGAAAAGCCCCGCAGCGAAACACAGAACAGAACAGAGCCCTAAGCTACAATCCAACTAAAAACAGTAACGAGAGCGACCGAGGAATAGATATGCGTACCTTGACGGGAGAGAAGGGGTGATCGGCGGTCTGGGTGGCCTGAGAAGGCATGAATCCGCCGCCGGAGAAGGCAGCAGAGCCGTCGAACTCGCCAGCGAACATGGTTGGGAAATGACCAGAAACCCTAGATTATACGGAGAGAGAGCAAGTCGCACTCAAGTGAAGGGATTGGAATTTTGATATCGTTTCGTTGGGGTATTATCATTTTACAGTTCCCGCCATTTCCAGCTAACGAGATTAAAAGAAAATTATAATTGTTTTGATAAAATCAGTGAACAATTATTTTCGTAGAAATGTTCAAAATATAATATATATTTATACTTCTTTTATTTCCGTTTTCACATCTGAAAAAATCTGCTCCAATTTGATACCCATAAATCATGATCCCAAAAATGTGTGTGAAGAAATTTACTTTTTTATTAATTGTAATCTTTTTGATAATTTTATTCATTAAAAAATAATTTGAAAGTAATTTTTTTTCCTTTTTGTACATTAAAATATAAATATTAACAATAATACTGAAAGAAAAAAAATCTGAACATTAGTTTCGTCACTCAAAAGTAAAAACAAGAACGAAGATATTAGGTTTTTTTGGAAATTCTTATATAAAAATCTATTACATATAGATATATGAATATCACATATGACTACATTTAGTTTTACATTACATAATAACGTCCCCATGCAGTCCAAATTAGTAAGTTGTTTTCTAGAAATAACGAAAATGATCCCCCGATTAAATTCTTAAAACTAAATTTGTTAGAAACAATTAATAAAATTCATATTGAAATTAATTAAAAAAAAATCATTGAAGGAAGATATGTTCCTATCATAAATATCGAACTAAAACTTTATATTGCAAATTTTAATTTTATGGTCTCAAGAATGTATCATTATTCATATCAATGTTCGTATTATCATAAATCAAATTTTAAAATAAAAGAACGAAATGAAAATAATGTATGGGACAACGGATTAAAGGTAGTAAACATTGATGTCGTTCCAACACAAACTGACAGTGATATTCAATCAAAACAAAACAAAATCATACAAAGAAGAAACATTGAATATGGTAATAGAATAAAATGAATCATGAGATACTATTTTCCATGAGTGGACCATGAACGCAAAGGATAGCAATAAGAAAATGCTAAAACGAAAACATAAAAATAAGTTTGAGACGCTTGATCTAAAAAGCAGCTCTTCTTGGAGTAGAGCTCTTGCGTCGCTGCTTTCTAATTACTGCCACCTCGTGCTGAGTATGGCTGGGTTCAGCGCCACCTTCTCCTTCGTCAGCTTCTTCTACTTTGGTATTTTCTTCGACCTGTTTCTTAGGCCTTCCTCTCTTTCTCTGCCCACCCAGAACTGGCCTCTGCTTCGAACTGGTTTCAGGATCGTCCGCGGTCATGTTACTCTCTTCCTTCTCCTCTTGGTCCATCGACAGGAACATATAGATCTAGCCATATAGGCTTGGTCTTAAATCAAAATGGGAACGTAGTTGGAAGCCTGAAAATAGCTAGTAAAGGTCTTAATGGAGGACAATTTGCAAGTGCCAAAACTGGGAAAAGTGGGCTCTTCAGCTGTTGGAGAATTTATTTATGCCGCTCCAACACATACATAATGCACAGACATTGTGCCACTTATTTACTAGTAATGGCATTTACCCTTTAACAGTTCATATTCATGATCACGCACGTTCCTATGCATCCGACATAATTACATCCCGATTATTCGAAAAGAATCAAAATGAGTTATGAAAAATAACATTCCTACAAATACCAAATCACTGTTGAAAAGAACACAGTTCAGTTGTTGATGGAATGAGGGGGCAATTTTTGATTCTTATACCAGTGTACTATCCAACTACGTGTCAGGAGTTGGGTAAAATAGGATTGATGCAGCTGATTGGTGATCATTGGTTAGGACTGAAATGTATTTAGGAGCAACTGCGCAGTTTACGCTAAAGCTAACCAACAATAGATAGATGATAATTACACAAACATTACAGGTTACGAGTCAGAAGTATGTGCCAGTTTTTAACATATAACTCTGAATATGCTTGCCATTGACAAGTCTATTAGGATGTACATGCCTGCTGCCATACACCTATACCCAAACTTCCACAACTTCAGTTGATTTGAGATGGGACAAAAATCTGGAGCGCAATCAAGCTTGTTAAGTACGAACTCCCTGCACAGAGAATCAGAAGTCATATCAGCTATACTATTACTCTTGTGCATTTAACCCACAATTATACATATATGTATATATGAAATCTGAATTTGGGAAACATAGTACTCCCTCTGTTGCAAAGTGGCCTCTTTGGTTTCCAACAAAAATTAAGGATTAGTGCTCCACTTTTCCACCATGTTCCCATATTTCCAGCTTGCTAAGGCTACATTTTTTTATCAGCAATTCCTAATCTAATTCCATGGATAATTAACCACTAGAAAAGAAAAGTCAAACATCCCGTTTAGAGAAGGAGAACACTTATTTTAGAATGGAGAGTAAATTAAAATTCTATAATTCATTTGTGAAACAATTATGAGGAGATAAAGGTCATAGGCAACCAGGGCTTGGGAATTAGCCTTTTGTTTGTTTATAATCGATATCGGCTATCATCCTATCGCACCGTACACAAATTGAACTCAGGACCAACGGGTCTTGGAAACCAAGCATTAACCACTTGGAGAATTAGGCCTTGGTTAGTTAGCCTTTTTGTTCTGCAATGCTCAAGGACTGAGTCTTGAGTCCATGGCAGGTACCAAGCTAAGTGGGGATGGGGATTGTAAAGCTAGAGTTGAGAGGACACCTATCTGGGAACCATGTGCCTATACAAGTCCCTCAAGTCCACACTATTTGCACAAGTCTTGTCTTGTGACTTCCTATCTGGTTGATGACAATCCCATAAATTTACAAAACCAAATTCCAATGGCAATCCGCTCTCCTATTATCTGCACGGTTTGATGTTCTGGAAATAACTTTCGATACACATGCATCGACCAGTTTGATTTTACTATATTGAATGATGAAAGGATGGAACACTGACAATGCATGGTCCATATATCCATCAAAGGGTGAAGGTCAAAGTCACCTTTCATATTAGAGTCAGAACATAACATTTCATCAATGTAACCTATACTCATTTTGCATAAGTAAGCAATTCCTATCCTCATGATCAAGTAAAAAAGCAAATAGTACATGATAAACTCAGACATATAACAACAAACTACCAATGAGAGGCAACACAATCATCATCAAGATCCAAATGACAAGAAAGGTGCTTATGATATGAAACAAAAAATGGCTATAGTGCTACATAAGAGAATTACCTCAGCAGGCGATGAAATCATAGATTCCCTGTCAGAATCAAAATGGCTACTCAGTCTCCTGCATATATAAAAATAATAATACATATGCCTAGAAACTAAAAGACAATAGATATGAGGAATACCTCGGCCTCTCAGACTTGGCAAGATGTTTGGACATAATAGATGCCTGCAAAAATTCCCACGATTAACATTCTATGTCTCTTCAAAGCTCAAAATACAAGACGAAACAGCGAGTATGATCAACTAAGTAATACAAATTAAGAGGGCGAGTAAAATTGAAATAGGCTTCTGGTAACAAGCACATTTGTTAACTCCAACTATTCAGCAAACAGGTTAATCTATAACTTGAGGAAATTATAAAGCCCTCATACACATATGTCATAGCTCTTAATTCTTATAAGTACATGTCTAAGAGTGTCAATGTCAATGACCCATATTATGTAAATCATTGAAAAACAGAAACAGACCCTTTAGGCCATATATCAGTGATGTATCTTAGTTAACTGCTTTTTTCAAATACAAATGGAGAGCAAGATTCATTTCTCAGCTTGCTTAAAAGTACAAGGGTAGAACTTGTATGTATGTCCTGTCATTTTCTCGGTAAATCTAAACACCAGTGCGATACCTACTGTGTATTATTCTTGTCCTTCTAAAAAGGAAAGGGTAGTTCACATTTTTTTTTCACATTAGAACTAAGAAACAATTTTCAAAATGAAACATGTTTCACATATAAAAAACATAAAATGGCTTTTTTTTTCAAGAATAGAAGTAATAAGTCTATCAACGGCATAGCAGGAAAGTACGATACCTGCTCCTGGATAATGCTCCTTGCCTCGACAAGTTGAGCTTCAAGCTCAAGTTCCCGCTCGGTAGCTTCGGAAGAAACTTCAGCTTCTTTTTGTGCATCTTGTAATTGACCCATTCGCTCCTTCAGATTGAATGGTGTTAAATTCAATGTTTTATTGATATTTCTTGTTGTGCAATACAATGAGAGCACCCCTTTATATAGGGATTAACTCTATACTAAATAGGAAATACAGTAATGCTAAGCAACATAGAAATAGGAAACTAGGAATAGGAAATACTTGCAACTGGAAATCAATTAAACTTTAACAAATAGCAAAAACCCATATCAACACATTGTCTAAAGGAACCACTTTGACGAACAAAATATATGTACCTTTATGGAAGCCATCTTATTCCGGAGATTTTCTTCTATTTGATTTCTAGCCATATGAAAAGGTAGATCAAATACATCCTGAAATATTGAACTTTTAAACTTAACAAAGAGCTATGACTATCTTGGCCAAAAGCAAAATGGCATTGTTTGAAAAGTTGCCTTACCGTCCTCCCACCCAATGGCGACTGTGAAGGATCAGATTCAAATTGTTCGTGGGCAGGCAAAGACTGCTTGGGCAACCCGTTTGGAGCATTCAAGAACTCACGCATATCCATCTGTAGACCACAACTCCAATAGAATTGAAACCCATTGCAAGAAAACAACAGACGAATAACAATAAATTAAATTTGGAAGATTCTTTGTACAAAAGCTAACCACCATAAATACATAACATACTATGAACAGAACTAGGTGAAGGTTCACAAAAGAAGGCATAACCATATCGAAGGCCAAGATACTTAGGTTTTCATTGCAGCATTTGATATGCTCAGAAAGAAATGTGTTATGTACAAATAACAATTTATCGGTCCATATTCACTACCTTTTACCTTTAAACTTGAGGAATTCTGAAAAATAATTGGAGCATACATCAAAGATCTAACAAACATCTTAAGAAACATACTTTTCAAGTATGGCAACAACAAACTTCTTCCTAAAATGAAATTTATGTTCCAGAATTCCTACTGTATCTTATAATATCATATTTTAACATATTACAGCAACATTCGTCATATCAATATCCTTGAAATACTTCGTGTAAAACACTGAAAACATATTTTGATATATAAGTCAATACACACACCGAATGGAGGAGCATGCCCTATTGTGTTTTCACCATACATATTACCAGATTTTATGTTGTTTTAGAATCATACCTTTATGCTTTCAAATTAAAATAAGGATACAGAAGTTACATAGTGATATCCAAATAAGATCATCCCAGTCCTTGCATTTATAGCATTTTTTTTCTTTTAGTTTTCAAAGTGATATCTACTTCTTTGCTCCCAGTATCATTCCTATTAACTTCACTCTTTATTTTGCTCAAAATAAGAGACCTGATGTATAATTAACAACTAGCAGAAAATACTTCCCATGCAATGGGGGAAATATTTTGCAAGCTATAATACCAAATTTTAATAACCCATTAGCTATACGCATCAACCCCCGCCATTGTCAAACCATCAATATAATGCATACCATGTAAAGTAAATAACTAAATATAGTTTATAATGTAACCATGCAACATAAACCTCTATTGTGCTCAGTAGCAAATATAGGTAGTGGACCAACATAACGGCGATTACATTAACAGAAGCAGTGCAGTCAAGGCCTACCTGCATTGAACGCAATGATGCTCTTAAATCAGCATTCTCAGCTATCAACTCTTGATTTTTTACTTCATAGGCATCCACCTGCCAACAGCATATTGTCATAAATAGGTTTGTTCTAGGCTACATCAAGACTTCAAAAAGTAAGTCTATAGCACTCCATACAATCTTTTTATAGAAATCATTATCTGCTTTCTTCCCGTTCCATGTCCCACGTTGTCGTCCCTCTTTCTGTTAAGACATTAAATAAGGGACAAAGAAAATAGGGGTGAATTAAGAGTAACTCAATTAGATTAAATCTAATGAGCCAAGTGGTACCTGAAGCAAGTTCATTATCTCCATGCCTGATCTAGATTCTTTCTTTTTTTCCATCAACACTTGGTTTAATCTCTCCTGCAATATGTAAAAAAGTGCCCCATTTTACAAACAAATGTAGCCTATAATGAATTTTAAAAGGATAAAAAGTGGACCTCCAAACACTTAATACCTGAAGTTTAATGTACTCTTTTTCTTTTTTCTTCATCTCATGTATTTGTTGAGTCCTCACTTGCTTTTGCAACACCAATGAACCATATTTGATCTCATCATCAGTGTCTCTACAGTCATATTGAGGGAAACAAGATGCTTCAAAGCAATCCCAATACATGGAAAACAACTCCATACCTGATTACCAATGACCATCCTCTGGAACTCATCACGTTCTTGTTGTAACTTATCAATCTGGGCCTTGAAAGCTGATGTAGCTTTGGCTTCCTAGTGAAAGCATAATTCTTTAATGAATTAAAAAAAAAACACAAAGCTTGTACAAATCTATTTCCTCCAAAATAAACAGAGAAAAATAAAGTTTCCAACCGTTCGAGTCATAGTTGCTATCTCCCTATCTTTAGATTGCACCTGGGACTCAAGCCTCTCAACTTTTGCCTCTAATCTCGAAATGTCCGACAAAAGCCTACAGCATAAGAACATATTATTCTACATTCTCAAGCTCCAAATCATCTAACATTACATTTGCTGCATAATGATGACATCAAAGAATTAAACTGGTTCACAATTCACACACACCCCTTAATGCATTATCTCAAAAAAAAATTTAAATTCAATTCTTCAAGATAAAACCAGAAATGCAACTATAAACCACATTTCAATCCCAAGTCCATCACTTACCTCTGTCTCTGCTCATTGGCAGACTCCCTAAATTCGATGTCCCTCTGTCGCTGTTGAAGCAAAGAGTAGACACAATTGCAGGTTCGCGCTACCGAAACCTACAAAAACAACAACAACCAGTCACCACTGAACAGCATCAACAAAATCAGACGCGCGCACACGAACAGGACAGAAACGCACCGGATCATTGGCGAAGAGATCGAGCGACGCCGGGAAGCCGAAGGTCACAAGCGTCTGGTTCAGGTACTTGGTGCAATGCTCCAGGTTTCCGGCATCGGCGAATGTGTGGTCCCTGCACCACCACGAGAACCATTCAAAACCCTAGAAGAACAATCGATCCATCAAAATCTATAAATGTACGAGTCACTTACACGAATTGTGAGTCAGTTGCTGGCATTATCGTCGTCTTCGTCGTCGTCGAGAGCCTCCGGAGGAAGCACGCCTAGTAGTGAGGTGAGGACTGCAGAGACTCGAGAAAGGAAAATGAAAAAGTTACTGTTCGTAGCAGCAGATATTAGATCTGAGCGGTGACGGAATTTAAAATTTGGATTTTGTTCCTACCTTTGTGGTTTGTAGATGATAAAAATAAGGGTTTTCTTCCGCTGTGCCAGGGCCTATATTTATTTCAGTGGAACCGTTTGTTTCGCGAGTACGATGCGATCTCGAGGTTCGTGTAGGTGAGGTGGCGGAGATATAAGTGGGAGGTGCAGTTTGAAAAAAGTTGGTGAAAGCAGAAGATAACTAACGGAGGGAAACGACGTCAGAGGATGGAGTGAGGATTGTAACGACGTGGTGGACCACACCATGTTATCATGTACCATCATCCTCCATCTCATCTCATCTCATCACATCCCATGTGATTGATCATTATTCGGGTTTTAATATCGGTTCACAGATTTGGACAGGTTGCTTATTCTCGTGAGTTTGGATGTTTGGTTCTTCGCTTTTAATGTACCTCTTCTCTTGGAGTCTTTTTTATAACTGGCAACATGCAATGATATACTATTATCTGGATCATGATTGTATATAAAAAAAACATGATTCAACTTTATTTAAAAATAATTGTCTAATTTGTATCTGAATGAATCTAAAGTATTAAACTCAATCTCTATTTTATTTGGTTTATTATTTTGTTTGAATTATAAATATTAGTAGATTTTTTTAATGAATTATATTATTTATCAACACTTCAAAAACTGAAAAACAAAAATTTGATGAGGAATGCAAAATTTTAAAATTATATTAAACAAGTATGTTATTTATTTTGTTTGAGTTCTAGACGATCAAGTATAAACCCGTTTATTGAAGAAGTTTTATTTAATACCTAAATTCAACTCAAATTAATTAAATATTTAGCTATAGAACTCCACCAGTTATTAGAACTGCATGTCTTATCATCTTCAGATGCAAATGTTTTATTGTACATATGGAAAGTGGTTCTCAATTGAGCCATCGGGAACTATGTTTTGCACTATATAATAGATTGTGGAACCTACTCACCCAACTCTCAACTAAAATTACAACTGTAATTGTGATAGCTAAATATATGTGCTTTATTTTAGCACAAATACATTCAATTGTTTAACACTTTTTGGTCAGAGTAGTTGTTGCATGTTAATGTACATGATATATTGTTAATGTACATGTTAATGTACATGATACATTCAATTGTCTTATATTGTTTTGTTGTTTTTTTTTTTGAAGCTCAGGGAATGCATTAGATGATAAAGATCACACCATACAAACCTAAAAGCCGAGTAAGTCGAGGAACTTCCCGAACAAATCTAGGTATACGATCGGTCCCTCAACTAGCAAGACTAGTAGTGAACCGATATACGTGGATATCCAAACAAAACTTGTTTACCCGACCGGGTAAAGACCGATAGAACACCAGATGTAGCACAAGACACAAGGGTAGGAAGCTAAATCCCGATAGCGGGGGTTGTCCTATCTTGCGAGGGGTGGCCTAGGCCAGCTGTCTGGCAGGTGAACGAAACCTTCTCCGTTCTGCCCCAGCAAGGCATGCACCCCCACAGGGTGACCGCTTGACGAGGAAAGCACTTCCATCGATCGCTTTCGATTGCCCGAGGAAGTGGCCCATCCTGGCGTGCAGGAACTTGCAAAACCCGAAGGATCCGAGGTGTAGCGTCGAGAGGTCCGCATCTTTCGTCCGGGCACTCTCGGGAAGATCGTACGGTACAAGTTTGGGTTGTATGAGGGGGGCGTCGCGCCTTAAGCAATCATTCCTCCTGCCGGACTTGGAGCTCCCGGGACTTAGTTGCCTCCTGGATGAAGGATGAGAGGACATTGGGCCGGGCATGGGGGATTATAGGTGGCGGAGGGCTGGCCGTGTCCAATTCTACAGTCGGGGCCCTACCCCTAACTCCAACC
>JAYMSV010000433.1:0-17159 GCA_036897745.1 Erodium moschatum
GATCATTTGGTTTCTCTATTCCTACGTCTGTTTGTTTCCCGGGAAAATAGACAGGAAAATCCTTCTTTCATTCAACAATTGGCTTGAGAAAAAAGAGCTCCGATTCGTCACTCTGAGCTAGGTGACACTTGTGATCCGCTTGCGTATGCATGTGCATTGTTTTGTTTGCATCATTAGCTTTGATTCGTTTGAGATTGTTTATTTGTTTCTGGCTTTGAAATCAGGGATCAAATCCACGATGTTGGGTGTTATCAGAAGAAGAGTCGCCTCCGGTGGCTCCTCTGCCTCTGTAAGAGCTCTCATTTTCTGTTTTTTTGGTGAAATTCATGTGTACCTGTGATTGTGAATTGGGGCTCTGAGATCGTACCTGATTCTCTGGACGCCACATTACGTTGGTTGCAGATTTTAGGGTTGTCAAGAGCAATTCAGTCTGGTGCATTGGTTCCTAGAGCTTCTACAGCATTTGGGGAGGTACTAGTTGATTGACTCAAATTTTAGCATGTATATGATTTTGGTGTAGTTTATTATATCGTGATGAGGTTTCTGGAATATTCAATGTGATAATGATAGATATGGGCTTTGTTTGTTTTGAATTCCACTATGAATTGATTTTTCTTCTTGTTGTTGTTGTTATTGTAGGCTTTAATGCATGAAAGAGTGGTTGGGCATGTCCGGAACTTTTCCCAGCTCATTTCACCAGGTGAGTTGATATATAATTTTGTTTGGCAAATATAATTAGCTCTTTATAATTGGATTAAGCTGCCTACGTTGTCCTTGGGATTTATTTCTGAGCTATTTGCTAATATAACAGGTAGCTTGGTCAGTGCCAAGACATTGAGGTCAGTGGCTTTATCAATCAATTTATTGACTTCATTTTTATAAGGTTGACATTTATATCTGGGAAAAGAAATGGAGAGTTCTTGAGATGGGGTATGAACTTTACCCAAATTTTAACTATTGAAGTGCCACTTTGCCTGGAGCTAAGCTTATGGGCGGGTAATGGTAAATGCTTCATTGCAATAAAACCAACTCTGTATTAGTGTCACGGCACCATTCCTCGGAAACAGTCTGTTTCACTACCTGAAATTTCAACCGTATTATATGCCCCCACACGTGACTCAGTTTAGGTACGGTGTGGACAGTTACCTAATTGAATTTCCCAATAACTTTCTACAGTTTCAAGTATATTTGCTGGCATGTTGACTAGCTGAAATTGAATATATGAATCCATTGGAATTTCACTATTCGTCTTTACAGAAAATGGACTTGGGAAGAGGGAAATCATGTGCTTGCAGTGCGACCCTTATTTTGTTTATTGTTTCATTTGAAAGAAAATCCCATTGTATGCAGGGGCGTAGCGGGTAGCTATCCAGAGGTAAACATGAAACATTGGAGCAAGCCATTTTCTACTAACAGTGGTACGGTGCACTCCTAGTGATACAAACTCTCTTGCTTATGTGTTTTGGTAGCTTAAGAAGACATGCGATAATTCTCATTTTTGCTTTTATCCTCAGTCATTAGTTTGATTCATAGCTTCACTACAATGGTAGTGGTAGGTCTGCCTTTAGCTGTAAATAGCCTCAAGTTCATAAAACTGGTATTCAAAAGTTTATCTTGAAACTCTTGGTGCAAACATCCTTTATTGAATCTCCATTAGCTGCAACACACTTGGGCTGATGTCTTATTTATTCTAACTGAATGAATAATTGGTGCTTAGAAACATCAATCGGGGACATTCTTTGCGTGCACCTGGCTTTAAGCTGCAACACACTTGTGCTGATATCTTCTTTTGTGATTTATTGCTTTTGCATTGGTCCAACTTCCTTGCTTGTGGTGGATGTAGGGGATTCGGTTGATGCCGTTGTTCCATTTATGGGTGAATCTATTACCGATGGCACTTTGGCTAAGTTTTTGAAGAGTACGTTTTCTTGGTACTGATTTAGAAAGCTATGTTCTCTTTTGTTCTTTGTTGTTTTAAGAGCTTGATTTTTGTGCTCCCAATCTTTTGAGAACAGATCCTGGTGACAGGGTGGAAGCTGATGAGCCAATTGCTCAAATTGAAACAGATAAGGTGCTATTCAGATTCTACATCTAAATGAGTAACTGGAGTTTTCTAATCGGAGGGAAATAGAAAGAGAAACCTGTTTAAAAATACCAACATGTTTTTTTTATCATGAATTATTGCTTTGTTTTATTTCCCATCAGGTGACTATCGACGTTCCTAGCCCTGAATCAGGTGTACTTGAGAAGGTAATTTTCTTATTGGTTTTGATACATATTATTAGGTTAATTGCACATAACTACCTTTATGAATAGCCCACAAAAACATGACCTCATAGTAAAATTTTCACAATTACATGATTACTGTTATGAATTTCCATGTGTCACAATCATACACAATAGACAGAAGCCATCTAAATTTTCGATTTTTTTTCGTCACGTGAGTTTAAAATTTTATAATATCCCAAAACTACTCTGTTCCCATCCTTTAATCTTCCGATTATAATATAATTCAAGAACGGAATCAAATTGAAATCGGAAGAGTAAAGCGGGAGAGAGAGTAGTTTTGGGAATTTTTAAAAAAATTTACATTTACGTGTAAGTCATGTGACAAAAACAAACGAAAATTTTATGCTTTCCGTATATTTTGTACGATGGTGACACATGAAAATTCATAAGGTTAGACATGTGTATGTGGAAAATTTACTATGGGTTCATGTGTTTGTGGAAACTTACTATGGGTTCATATGTTTGCAGGCAATTTATAATGGTAGTTATGTGCAATTTACCCTATATTATTTGTTCCTCTTTTGCTCTGATTATATTTGTTATAAGTGTTTGAATTCTAAACATTATCTTCATTCCTTGTATTTTATTGTTGGCAGTTTGTGGCCCAAGAAGGAGATACTGTGGAACCAGGTTGTAAGATTGCAGTCATTTCGAAGTCCGGGGAAGGTTTCACTCATGTTGCTCCATCAGAGCAAGGTGCCACGCAGCCATTGACTTCTGTGGAGAAACCAAAGCCTAAAGGTGAAACTTAACCTGTTATGGAGAAGCCTAAACCTTAAAGCATTGTATCCACATGTGTTGTTCAACTAAAATTTTCATATCTTTCATACTTTATTGTTTCCAACAGTCTTACTTCCTTGTGGTGGATGTAGGGAATTCAGTTGATGCTGTTGTTCCATTTATGGGTGAATCAATTAATGATGGCATTTTGGCGAAGTTCTTGAAGAGTATGCTTCATTTCTTACAATTTTGAAAATTCTAGGAATAATTGGAAAAAGTACCCTGGCGTATTCACTTTTTGGAACTTATAGCCCTCTTCTTTGATAATTGAAAAAAAAGTGCCTTGAACTTATCTTTTTGTTGCAGTTTGTATAAATTTGTTTCAAAATGGTGATTTCACCCTTGGAAGTTCAAAATTTAAAAATAATAATTGAAGTACAAAAGATCCAAACTTTCACATCCCTTAAATGCATTACTTTTTGTACGGTACAAAGAGGAAGAAAATTAAGGGATATAAAAATTTGGAGTTTTTGTTTTTTACTTGTTATTTTTTAAATCTAAACTGCAAGGGTAAAATCATCATTTTTATGCAACAAAAAGACAAGTTTAGGGTGCTTTTTTTTGCAATTATAAAAAAAGAGGGCTACAAGTTGCAAAAAATGAATACTCAGGGTACTTTTTTGCAATTATCCCAAAATTCTATTACCATATGTTCATTGTAACTAGCTTGATTTTCATGATCAAATTTTTTGATAACAGATCCTGGTGATAGGGTGACAGCTGATGAGCTAATTGCTCAGATTGAAACAGATAAGGTGCTATTCAGATGCAACATTTAAATATGTAGTTGAAATTTTCCACATATATAATACTTTGTTGCTTATTTTCCATTCAGGTGACAATCGATGTTCTTAGTCCTGAATCAGGTGTTCTTGAGAGGGTAATACTCTAAGCACATATGCGTATGTGTTAAATTTTATTATTTATTCAGCTCCGATAAAAAAAATGTTTATGCAGTTATAGTTGCTTATTTTTTGTTAAAAATCACTAAATTCTAAATGTTATTTGCGGCTTCTCTATTTAATTAATTGCAGTTTGTGGCCAAAGAAGGAGATACTGTGGAACCGGGCGTGAAGATTGCTGTCATTTCCACGTCGGATGAAGGTATTACTCATGTTGCTCCATCTAAGAAGCCATCAGAGAAAGCTGAAACGGCACCTGTTGTGGAGAAGCCTAAACCTAAACCTAAACCATCATCATCATCTCCACCACCCTCTAGGCACACTGCTTCAGAACCTCAGCTTCCTCCCAGGGAAAGGGAGAGACGAGTAAGTTTCTCCGTGGCTTCTTGTTGATATTCTAAATGGGATCCCTGAAAAATTCTAGTTATAGCTACCGAATATAGAAAACTTACTGCTCTTATTTCAGTCATTTTGAACCTTTATGATTATAGGTTCCTATGCCCAGGCTACGGAAACGGGTGGCCGACCGTTTGAAAGATTCTCAGAACACATTTGCGTTGTTGTCAACATTCAATGAAGTTGATATGTAAGTTCAGTTCATTGTGATTTCATACTTGAAACTTAAGCTATTATATACTATTGTTCATATGAAAGGAAGAAGATAGAAGAGTGATAATTCAATGCATTAAACGAAAAAGACATGGGATGGCTGAAATTAACATGAAAATAACTGAAGAAAAAAAAGAGTAATGCGAAGCTCATTGAAGAGTAAAATTGTAAGGAATTGAATTATGCATGGATTACTAACAATGTCTTTTGGATAAAGTGGAGCACAAACTCTACTAATCCATATTTTTTTGCATAAAAGTTAATGCACTTATTTTAGAATGGAGAAGTATGTGGGATTCCAAATAGCTCTCAGTAGTGCTTGTGTAGTTACGTAGATGAACTAGGACACTTAGTTCAGCTTCATTAAATCAAACACAAATAGTTTGACCTCTAGTTACCAATGCAAAATTGGATTGACATTAGTTTTTGTTGTATAAAATCTAGTTTGGATTTTTGCTCAAATGGTCAAGCCAATAGGTAGGTTTTATTGGAATAGTTGCAAAAACTTGCATTGGAATAGTTTAACCTCTAGTCACTTGACTTCAATTTTGTTTTTGGAAATGACAGTTGTATTTATTAATTTACCTTTTAACAACAAATTAACCCCGTTAGTGGAATTGCAGAGGGAAAATAGATGGGGGATGTCATTTGCAAAAAAGAAATAGTTCACCAATAGTATTCGCAAAACGGGCATAGTTCACCAAAAGTTTTTGCAATTATTCCTTGTATTTATTAATTTACCTTTTGCTCATCTTTGTTTGATTTGCGGCTTATTGCAGGACTAATTTGATGAAGCTCCGTTCTGAATACAAAGATGCTTTTTATGAAAAGCATGGAGTGAAGTTGGGATTTATGTCCGGATTTGTGAAAGTACGCTAGCTTTATACCTTCAATTGCTGACTTGAAATGTGAATTAATATGCATGAGGCTGAAACTTGTGTTCCCATGTCTCGTTTAATTCGTTTATTTTTCTGTCTTGTTTCAGGCTGCTGTCAGTGCTCTCCAACAACAACCCACTGTTAATGCAGTTATCGATGGAGATGATATCATATATAGAGATTATGTAGATATCAGCATTGCAGTCGGTACTCCAAAGGTTTGACATCATCATTCATCGATTCAGATATTTATATTAAAGGATAATCTCACTAACCTTGTCACATTTCTCACTTGACTACACTGAGTTTTGAATTTTGGCAATATATAACAAAAATGTTCTGCATTAATTTTCAAAAATATGTCACTTATACAGTAAATGTTGTTGTCTGAGCTCCCTAAATTGCTGCAAGGGTATTTTTGTCATTTATTATCTAAATAGAGTAAAGAGAGAATTTAAATTCAGTGTGAAAGGTGACAAGATTAGTGTACTTTTCTGAGATTATCCCTTTATATTATGCTAATAACCTGATATTATATTTCTGTGGATTGGAAAAGGCTTTGTTCTTGGAATTAGAACTAGTGACCTCATATTTAGGGCTAATTGCACCTAACTGCTTCCCACCTAGCTACACCTAAGCTCCAAATTCGTGTTGCAGCTACCCTATATTTCAGAAGGAAAAACATAGAGCTGTTTTTTGGTCTTTTTCTGAAAAACGAATTTGGAACTTACTTGTAGCTATAGGTGTAATTATGCTAAATATGTGCATTGTCTCCCACAAGGCTCGGTTTCTTCTTGACATTGCTACTATCTTGTTCTTGCAGGGTCTTGTCGTCCCAGTTCTCCGCAACGCTGAACACATGAACTTCGCTGAAATCGAGAAAGAGATCAACAACCTCGCAAAGAAAGCAACCGCCGGATCAATATCAATTGATGACATGGCTGGAGGTACGTTCACGATATCGAACGGCGGCGTTTATGGTAGCCTTTTGAGTACTCCCATCATCAACCCTCCTCAGGTTTGTCACAAAAAAAAACCTTTACAGTATCAAAATCATTGGGTATGAATTCGATAAATAAGAATACAAATCTGATTGATTTGAACTTGTTTCACAGTCTGCAATATTGGGTATGCACTCGATAGTGAATCGTCCTATGGTTGTGGGAGGAAACATAGTGGCCAGGCCGATGATGTACATTGCTCTAACCTATGACCATAGGTTGATTGATGGAAGAGAGGCGGTTTACTTCTTGAAGAGAATCAAAGATGTTGTGGAGGATCCTCGACGCCTGCTACTCGATATTTGATTTTGATTCGATATATTTCGATTTGTTAACTAGAATAAATATCGATCGAGTTTGACATGTCAAATAAGTTAGTTTATATACCTTGTTAGTTTGGTTGGTGTTTTGGAAGACATTTCCATGAGCTTGAGAACTCTTTTTTTGACAAGCTTGTACAACTAATGACTACCAGAACTTTGATCTCTACAATTTTTTCATAATTATTTTCCATTCTTACTTTGTATTAAGTTACAATGATAATTGATGTTTTGGTTTTGTATACAAGCATGCTAAAATCACAAGGGAAAACCCTATTTCCCCACGTTGTTAGTTTCCCATAGTCATCGTTATGAAGTAAAAAAAAAGGTAGTCTACAGTTATGATCTGCAAAATGACCTTTGCGCTCGAGAGTTGTCCCAAATCAAAATGAGCTTTTTGTTATGTAATTAGTAAAAAAATCGATCATATATTCTTGTATTAGACATTCTTACCGTAGATGAATACTTAGCTTTTCCCAAGTGTGTAATGTTCTCAATCAATTATTCCCACGTTTTAGCAACTCCTTAAGTTTATTTAGTATCAATTTTGTCAAGTTTGGTTTTCAAACAACAAAACCACCCTTAGGAAAAAGAGCATTTTAGTCATTTCACACTCAAAACTAAAAATATTTAAAGAAGCTGCCAAAACCATTTTAAAGGTAAGAGTAATGGACTCCCAAAGATGTAACCAAGTGAGATTGCTGGCTAATTTGTTTTTAGATTTTAAATGAAATTGTTGATAATTATTCGTCCAAGGAGTTTCGATACTCGTTAAACTGACATATCGAAATGTTGCATTTTAATCGTTAAATAAGAACTCAATGATGATCAAATAGTGTTTGTGGTCAAATTTAATTGACCATACAATTTAAAAATAATGAAAGATGGTTACTTTTATCTTTCTTCTAACAATGAAAAAATAAAAATGACACATTTTTACATTTGATTGTCTCAAACTTCCTCTAGATTTTATTTTATGTTCACTATAATGATTTAAAAATACAATTATAAAATATAAATCACACTGGATAGTGAGTAGTGAGTATAGAGAAGAAGATAGACACCAGAAACATGTGGAAGGCAATGCCTCAAGCTCAACATCATCGCTCCAACCTCTTCCCGCAAGCTTGGAGCTTCAGCCATGGCTACTCTCTGAGCTCACTGCCCAGACTCCATACCCACTCCTCAAGCCACTGATTTGCTCCGATTTCTTTTCAACCTCAACAATGGCGATCCACCTCTCCCTCTACCTGGGTATCTCTCCCTCTCCGTTTCTTCTCATAAAGCATTCCTTTTCCGGCTACTTTCTACTATTCAATGGACGAAAATTGAGGAACCCTTTATCAGTGGTGCACTGTTCTTTAACGGATCAGGGTCTGCTCCGACGGCCCGAGCCAAATCAGCTGAGCTTCGACCTCGACGAAATCGATGAAGGGGAGATGGAGGAGACCCTGTTCGTGAAACCCAGTTCCGTGTTCTGTAGCCAGATTGAGAAGCTGGTTTGGTGCGGGAGGTACCAGGAGGCGCTTCAATTGTTCGAAATCCTGGAATCTGAAGGCGGGCACGACGTGGGTTGTGGCACTTACGATGCTCTGGTGTGTGCGTGTATTGAATTGAAGTCTGTAAAAGGAGCTAAGATGGTGCGTAATCACATGATGAGTTCTGGGTTTTCTCCCGATCTGTTTATGACGAACAGGGTTCTGCGGATGCATGTGAAATGCGGCTTGATTGATGATGCACTTAAGCTGTTCGACGAAATGCCCGAGAGGGATTTGGTGTCATGGACTTTAGTGATTGCAGGGCTTGTAGGCTCGGAAAAATATGCAGAAGCATTTGAATTCTTTCTATCTATGTGGGAGAAGTTTTCTTGTACCAGGTCGCATAAACTTACCCCCGTGATTCGGATTATGATCTTGGCTTGTACTGCATTGGGAATTATCTCTGTTGGGAGACAATTACATTCGTGTGCATTGAAGATAGGAGTGACTGCTTACACACCCGTGTCTTGCGTTCTTGTTGACATGTACATTAAGTGCGGCTACATTGATGATGCAAGATGTGCTTTCGATATGATGCCAGAGAAGAACATAGTTGGATGGAGTAGCATCATGTCCGGTTATGTTCTTCATGGCTATAGCGATCAAGCACTGAGAGTTCTCCGTGAGATGCTCAACTCCGGCGTTGAAATGAATCATTTCACATTTTGCATAGTCGTAAGTGCTTGTGCAAGACTAGCGTCATTAGACCGTGCTAAGCAAGCTCACGCGGCCTTGATACGCCGTTATTTTGGGCTCAATAGAGTGATAAGCAGTGCGCTTATAGACTTCTATGGAAAATGGGGACGGGTCTCAGATGCAAGACATGTTCTTGAAGCAATGCCTCCGTGCAAGGACATAATGTCTTGGAGTGCATTGATCGCCGGTTATGCTCACCATGGTAAAGGAGCCGAAGCTGTTGAGATCTTTGAGCAAATGCTTTGTGAGGGAATGAAACCCAACCGTGTCACTTTTCTCGCCGTTTTATCTGCTTGTAGCTATTCGGGCTTATCAGAACTTGGCTGGGAGATTTTCACATCAATGAAGGCTCACAAGGTCAAGCCTCGCCCGATGCACTATGCACACATGATTGAGTTACTAAGCCGAAAAGGGTCTTTAGATGAAGCCTTGGCATTGCTTAAAAATGCACCTTGCAGGCCTACAGAGAACATGTGGGATGCATTGCTGACAGGTGCTCGAATCCATGAGGATTTAAAACTCGGCGAGCTCGCTGCTGAGAAACTATTCGAAATGGAAACAGAAAGGGTTAGTAATTATATCATCCTTCTGAACATATACAACAGTTCTGGGAAATTAAAAGAAGCTGCTAAGGTTGTTCAAACCTTAAAAAGAAAAGGTTTGAGCTTGCTTCCAGCAAGCAGCTGCATCGAAACTAGGAACCAGTGTTGTGTTTTTGTTTCAGGAGACAAAACCCATGTCCAAACAAAAGAGATTTACCAAAAACTACATGATTTGATGGTAGAGATTTTGAAATATGGGTATTTTCCTCAGAAAAAGTTTGTGCTTTTTGATGTGGATGAGCAAGAAAAGCATTCTCTGATGTATCATAGTGAGAAACTGGCTGTTGCTTTTGGGTTGATCGATACTCCTTATTGGACTCCATTGCGAGTTGTGCAAAGCCATCGAATTTGTGATGACTGTCATAATGCGATTAAGTTGATTGCTTTGGTTACTAAGCGGGAAATTCTTGTGAAGGATTCGAGTCGGTTTCATCATTTCAAAGATGGGGTTTGTTCTTGTGGGGATTATTGGTGATGATGAAAGCTGCTCCTTGTTCATGTTCTATAGGTTCTTCACGATTTTGTCATGGAAGAGACAGGTTGTAAGTATCATTTTTTGACATACAATGTAGTTTGTCGAGTTCATCCATTAAAAACAAGGATTTCTTTGTCTCTAGAATCATTAATTTGTTTGTTTCTACCACAGATTCATTGAAGTATAAAGACTAACAGTTAGGTTGGGTTACATTCATGAAAATTGACAATTTTGTTATTACAGTTCTTTGAGTATTTTTATTACATTTTACCTTGTTAATTAAAAAATTCAAGGACAAAATCATCATTATCGAATAAATTAACACAACGTGCAACAGTTTACACTGAAAATTATGTTCATTATAGTTTTCTCATTACTTTTCTTGGCCTATATGTGAACCCCAAAAATGGGTCATATTTGTTTACCTGAGAGACCAAACTGATATAGAATGAGGTTTTGAGACTACAACATCATTCTTCATTTACATAATTGTTGCAGATACATACAATTCATGGTAGTACATGTGAGAGACATCATGTGTCTTAATTTAAGGGATAATTACAAATAACTAATGTAACTATTATCTACAAAATCGATTGATTTTAAATAATCAAACTTCATAGGAGGCAAACTCGAACAGTTGATTAAAGCTTGACGTGTATCCAATGTCTCGTTACTAATAACTCCTTTGAAACTGCAGCAGATGGAACAATTATAAATAATCAAACTTCATACACGAATATCATTGATAATTCATTCATAATTTACTTTCCCAAAACGAAAGTGAAGAATCATGGAGGAAGCAAGATTTTATTTCATATTAACTCCTTTTGTTAAGAATCAATAGCTCAAGATCGTAATATGGAGTTAACTTCATACAGATTAAAAAAAGAATAATTGGATAAAAGTACCTTAGATATTCAATTTTTGCTAGTTGTAGCCCTCTTCTTTGATAACTGCAAAAAAAGTGTCATGAACTTATATTTTTGTTGCACCTTGTGTAAAAAATTTTCAAAATGATGGTTTTCTTCCTCCCTTAATTTTCTTCCTCTTTCGACGTACAAAGAGGAAGAAAAATCAAGGGTGGTGACAATTCGGGATTTTAGTTGGGATAATTGCAAAAAGGTACAATGGGGTATTCATTTTTTGCAACTTGTAGCCCTCCTCTTTTTGATAATTGCAAAAAAAAAAACAAATTTTCCCTTAATTTCTTCCTCTTAATTTGTACCGTACAAAGAGTAAGGAATTGAAGGGATATGAAAATTTGGATTTTTTGTTCTTAAATTATTATTTTTAAAACTTAAACTTTCAAGGGTAAAATCGTCATTTTGAACAGATTTATACAAATTGCAAAGACTAGTTCAAGACACTTTTTTGGAATTATCAAAGAAGAGGGCTACAATTTGCAAAAAATAAATACCTCAGCGCACTTTTTTGCAATTATCCCTTTTTATTTTTTTACTTAATATTTTTTTGAAGGGTAAAACAAATTTACACAAAATGCAACAAAAAGAGACGGGCAGGGCATGTTTTGCAATTACCAAAGAACAGAGCTACAAGTAGCGAATTTACCAAAGGGTACTTTTTTCGCAATTACCCCTAAAAACATTGGGCTTTTATTTCCCTCTACAAAAGCTGACCCAACATTATCTACAAAATGACTTCGGTTTTGTTGTTCTTTCCTCTACTGATTGACCATACCTTATTTTTAAAGGTTTTGCAGCAAAGAAAGGCCTGACAAGATCCAGACTTCTACCACCCTTTTAACAAGTGCTCTTAGGCAAATTGAACTGACACCTGAAAACATTCATATAAAAGTAAACACAATTTCTTTATTTAAACGAACAAAGATGAAGAATAAAAATAAGAAATATATCATAATGTCGCAATGCATAATTGTATTTGCCTATAATGAGCAATTAAGATCTGAGATGTGCAGTTTTTATCTCGGCTAGTGAAAAAGCAAAACAGAACTGAAATGATATTTTAACAATCATGATGGTTGAGTAACATCACCGTTAACATAAGATTCAGATGGGATAAGACTTGCATAAACTGATGAGTATAATGAAGTTTGAAATGAATAACATGATTATTGACATATATTAATAGTAATTAAAAAATTATACCTCCTGGCTATTAGTTGCAAGTGCTTTCATTGGCACCTTTGTTAAGTGTTCAACGCTACTATTAGCGATGACAGAGGTGCTCACAGCGCCTTTAATCAACTCATAGAATATATATTGAATACTTTTCCTTGACCTGAAAGGCACCAAGCAAGCTATTAAGCCATAATACTGTAGAAACAACAAAATACTGAATAAACCCAGTTCCACATTAACAAAGACCCAACCAAAAACAGGGTTCTATGCATACACGAATCAGAGTAGCAAGTTCAACCAAAATTTAAGACATTAGGAGGCAAAGGAAGGACACTTTTACCTGGGTTTGTTACCCTTTAACTCCTCATAGGTTGGGACTATTCAGGTACACTCCGCCAGATCCAGTACTTTCATCACTACATGCACAAAAAAAGTATCAAATAAAGCCAATGAAGTAAGTTTACAGCTACAAAATGAGCAAGCACCTGCAACTAGAGTCTGCAGGTCAAAACATCTAAGCATCACCAGAGTCCTCCAGAACCGCTACAGAGAGAGTCGACATCCAAGCCTGGATACCACTCCGGGCATCCCTCTTCCACAACATTTCCAAGTTGGCAACTGTCTCCTTCGTTAACCCTGATCCCATCAAAACATTTCCAAGTGACTTGAATGTATAAACATCCGGTTCAATGGAAGCTTCCATCATGTCCTTGTAAGTCAAGACCGCCTCATAGAATCTTCCATCTGATGCATAAACCCCAATTACATTATTATAACTCAACAGATTGTTCAGAAGACCACACTCTCTCATCTCTTCTGCAATCGAGATCGCCTCCTCAAATCTCTTCATTCTTCTGTACATACATAACATCATTGAATAAGAAAACTCGTTTGCTTCCCCTTTTCCCTTCAAATATTTGAAAATCTCTTTTGCTTCTTCAGCTAAATGCCGCTTAGTGTAGAGGTCAATCATGCAATCCGAACAAAAAACATCAGGCCTCTCCTCCAACGACTGAAGCAGTTTATACACTCGTTGTGCTTCTTTCAAGTGGCCAACTTTGGCGTATAGCTTGATCAGTTTTTTGCATATGATAGGATTACCACGCAGACCAGCATTTTCCATTGCACGAACGTAATCAGTGGCTTTTCCAACACTTCCAGCATCAGCAAAACCATTGATGAGTACACCATAGACAATCATATCGGGTTCCACGTCATGTCTAATCATCTCCTCATACAATCCTTCTGCTTTTTCCAGCTGACCTAGTTTCACAAAGCTTGAGATCACATCACAATACGAGACGCAATCACTAACCAGCCCTGCTTCTTGCATCTTTCTCAAATAGATTGTTGCTATCTGTGGCATGTTGGCACTGGCCAAGATATGTATTAAGGTGACGTAGGTGAATTTGTCTGGAGCTACACCTTGAGACTCCATACCATCAAACAAGTCACATGCCTTATAACAGTCTTTTCCTATCCCATAAGCCTTGATCATTACATTGTACTCAAGGACAGTGAGCTTCATCTTCTTCCCTTCTTGGCAACACATGAAAACCCTTTCAGCTTCTGAAACATGCCCACATTCCCCGTAAGCATCAATGTTGGCAGAGTAGCACTCAGAACTCATTTTCCCTGCAAGATGAAACCTCATGAACCAAAACCATGACTTCTCAAGCATTCCAGCTCGGATATACATTCTACTCAGATAGGATTGGATGAACTCATCAATCTGAAGACCCTTTCGATCCATCTCTGCCACTAGGCCTTCAGCCTCATTAACCATACATCTTAATGAGTATGCATACAAGAGGGTGCGGTAATTCACAAGACTTGGCTCTAGACCGGCCTCCTTCATTTTCCTATAACAGGACGTAACCATGTCCATATCATCATATTTAGAATGAATGGAGATGAGAGTATTATATGTTGTAGTGTCAGCTGGACACTGAAGCTCCGCCATCTTCTCCATCAGCAAGGTCACTTCATTTAGCTCTCCATGGCTACCACATATGTGAATCAATGCATTGAAGGTCACAGTGGTTGGCTTAACACTTGTTTTAAGCATCACCTCAAAAGTTTTTAGTGCTTCTTCAATTCGCCCAGCTCTCCCATACATGTCAATCAATGTATTATACGTATAGGGGTTCAAACAAATATTCGTTGAATCAGATGACCATCTCTTGAAAAACTCCTCGGCCTTTTGAAACTCTCCGGCCTTCTTGTACACTTGTAACACAACTGCCATAGTGACCTCATCAGGCTCAATCCCTTGCTGCTTCATCTCTTCAAGCCAAAAAAGCGCTTCCTCCTTCAGCCCGCCTTTTCCGTAACCATCAATCAATGTCTGATACGTATGATTAACAGGAACAACCCCTCTATCAATCATATCATCCCACAAAATCTCAATGTGACTCCACTTCTTTGCTTTCCCAAGAATCCTAAACATAATGTTGTAATGAATCACATTCAATTCAAAACACCCTTTCCTCTTAAACCACTCAAATATCTCTAAAGCCCTATCCCACCCCTTCTGCTCCTTCAAGACTATACTCCTTATCTTGTTATTAAGCTTCTCTTCCCACGGCCCCAACGCCTGGTCCAGATCCTGAACTGCTTCCACAGCTCTCAGTATCATCGGAACAAGTCCCCCATAAGCTAGCCATTTCCTCGAACACTTGTAGTGCATCTTTTCACCTGAACCATTCACAGTTCCACCCCTAACTTTTTCCTCCAAATCCTTCTTATTTACATTACCACCATCATCTTCACCAACCCTTTTGAGTTCTCTACCTGGGTTTTTCTCCAAATACTGTTTCTTCACCTCAAGCTCACGCACAACTCTTATCCTATGGTGGTTCTGCTTGTAAACTCTGCCACATTTCTTCATTCCTCCTCCGATTCCATCGGAACCATCAAGCAGTCTCTTGTTCTGCTCATATTTGAGCAGAGAAGAAAGTGATACTTGGAGTTTCAAAGACATGGCTTTCTTCTTCCTTAGAAATGGGTGTGAAATTCAGTATAAAGGGTTTTGGGGTTTATGAGGAATTGAAGCATATGGCAAAGTTGGAGTTCGAAGAAATCACCAAACCAGAATCGATTGCAGTCGAGTTTGGGGAAGAAATTGATTGGCAATGGAAGAAGAAGACGGAAGGTTCGTTCGAACAGGATTGGATCGACAGCAACACTGAACCGAAACCATCTCTGAACTGAAGACCAAAAAGAAACAGTCTTGAGGATAATTTACCTTGGGCCTCTCTTGGGCTATGAATATCAAGTTTGGCCCATTTTGCATGACCCAAACCCATACCTCTTCGAAAGAACAAATCATTTTGCTATACATGGAAAGGGGAAAGTACAAAAACATACCGTTAATGATCTTTTTTATGTCTTTTGGAGCTATCCAATCATTTTATTTATTGAATCTATTCGTTACACGTTTCTCGCATTATTTTATAAGCGTCGAGGTGAAATTGAAAAGAATACACCTATCTTATCACCAAACTATAAGGCTGACATATTGGTTAATGACTATAAAGGATAGGCTGGTTATGCCATTTTATTGGAAATTTTGAGTTTCACGTGGCAGACGGTGAATTGGATGGTCAGGTGGACTTACTGAATAAGCCTTGCAGCTGTGGTTTATTTCAATTGATTGACATTCCATGCGTTTATGACATATCTAAAACACTACTAAGACTGTTAGCTTTTATTGTTTATGTTTAGATTATTACAAGACACAACTATGAAGGATATCGTCTAAAAAACATATATCATGTGATAACGAGGAAGAATGGGATATTTATGATTCCATCAAGAACATGCAAGTAGGAACACATGTCCATAAAAATCACATTCAAGGTCCAAAAACGAAACTATAAAGAACAAAAAATGTCATCCTTCACAAAGTAAAATTTTGGTTGCAGATAAAAAATACAGTATTTGTGGAGATCGAGGTCATAACATGACAAATTTTAGAGCATGTGTTTGAAGTTTTTATTTCACAAATTTATATTGTAATACTAAAATGAAAATTTTGTTTGTTATTTCTTATTGTTGTTAAAGGCTTGAGGAGGTTCATGTCTTCTTTCTTATGGTCCGATAAAGGAAACTCATCTTCAGAGTTCGGTTTGATTAGAAACAATGCATAGATTGTTGGGATAATCGCAACTTATATGTTATAACCCTATTCTTTGATAATTATAAAATAGTGTTTGAACCTGTCTTTTTACGACGCTTTTAGCATAAATTTGTTTCAAAATGGTGATTTTTCCTTGTATATTTAAACTAAAAAAAGAATCATTAAGAATATAGAATACAAATTTTCATATCCCTTGAAATTTTTGTTCTTTGTACAGCCCAATCAGAAGACAAAAAACAAGAGACAATATAAATTGCAAGGATAATGTCATCGTTTTTATATAAATTTTAACAAAAAAAAAGTTAGTTTGGATACTTTTTTCAATCATCAAAGAAGGGGATTACCATATTCATAACTTGATAACTAAAGTTTTTACCGCTTGGAAGGAAAAAATTGTCAATCCTATAGCCTCTCTCTAGCATTTTCAGCCGTCAATGGCGCCGTAATTCATCACTACTATCATGCATGCTCATGCCACCTCCGAATGTCCCGCCACTTGTGGCCCTTCTCGAGGCGGTCCTGATTATGCCGAAGTGGCTATCCCACGGGATCATACGCCCTAAGCACGCTCCTCAAGATACAAAAGCTAAGACGTCCTCCTTCTCCCGACCAGCCCATCGTTGCCATGCCCTCCTCGGCTTGCTTGTGTTCCAAGTCGAAACCATATGTCTGATGATATCGTCATTACCTGCGACATCCTTTTTCGACCGACCTGTCCGCATCCGAAAGCCTGTTAAGCGGCTTCCCCTTCGCCCATTTCATCCCCACCGCCTTGCATGACGTCCTTTGGCTACACCGCCCCTCATTTCGTCGCTGATCACGGACA
>JAYMSV010000434.1:0-17152 GCA_036897745.1 Erodium moschatum
GATACAAGTCATATCAAACCATTGCAGATGCTTTAGTTTTTATTATTATATGTGCTATTAAATTTATAATATATTTATTGAAAAATTAGAGTGATGCACAAGGTTCTATGGTGTAGTGGTTAGCACTCTGGACTTTGAATCCAGCGACCTGGGTTCGACTCCCGGTAGGACCTTTTTTTAAAAAGCTATTTTCATTTTTGTGCCGGTCAGTTTTAGGATCTCTTTTGATTTTCAGTAAGTTGTTGTGAATTCAAAGTCTTGGGAATGTTATCAAAGGCACACGAGGCACTTGTTCTCGTGTGCCTCCGGTTATTCATCGGAACATAATGAGTAATAACGCTTTCGTTGATTCTGACTTTGAAGCTCGTGTTTCAGACTTCGGCACTGCTAAGCTTCTGAAGGTGGACCCGTCCAATTAGACCGCGGTCGCTGAGACGATGAAATTGACGAGAAATGTGACGTGTACAGCTTCGGTGTCCTAATACTAGAAGTGATCACAGGAAGGTATCCAGGTGAAACCATCGCCATTCTTGCCTCTCCATTGACAGAGGAAAGTAGGAGTACTGTGCTGAAAGACTTGATGGATCAGCGGCATCCAACTCCCACTGTCGAGGAGGAGGACGAAATGATCGTGAACCTCGCGAGTGATCGCGTTAATTTCAATCCTCAATCAAGGCCAACCGTAAACAAGACTGAGACGACTCATTCTCGAGACAGAATTCACAATCGGCGTATTTATCACGTGCATGACACGTGATACCCTTATTTAACAAGAAAATGCCAATTCTACCCTCGAACTTAAACATTAAAAATACCATGTCCCGCACAGAGGACTACAAATCGTAAAAAGTGAATACCCGAGAATCTTTTATCACAACTATACCTTGAATCTAACACAAAATCGAAAAATTAACAGCCTGAAGAACAAAACATTTAAATAAACCATGTTTATTCAGATCCCAACTGCAAATAACCAGTTAGGATCCACAAACAATCCAAACCCAACATCAAATACATTTTTGGGTTGCAGTTTCATACACAATGAAAGTGTCTCTAAAAGAAAGACGATTTAAGTCCCAAATCGACTAAACACTAGAGTCAGAGAAAGGCCTGCAAAAACTAGACCTTCCTCCACAAAGCAGCAGCTTTTGTTAATATCAGCCACCAAAGCTTTTTAGGTTTCAGCTGAAGAGATTCATATAGCTTCCAGCAGATCCACAAGCCTCTTCTTATAACTCTACTTTTTTCTTTTACTATACATCGACTCCATGACCATGTATCTACAACACAGCTCTTACCTTAAGTAAGATGTCACATACAGCTTTGCTCCGATATCGAGAGGCCCGCTGTCCCCGCCAACAGCATGAAGCGCTACTGAAATTGTTGATAGAACGTGGATCGTTACAGGGAAGACGGCGGGGTGCAGTTCAACTTCTGAGGTATGTGAGTCACACGGGCTTACAATGTGTGTGACATCTTCGAGGGCCTTACACTTCCCGGGGCTGCCTCTCCTGTATGAACGTTTGTTTTCAGATAAACTGAGCACCAGTGTCGAGGTGGCTTCTAGCCATTCTGCTGTCAGGCCCTCGACTTCATCGTAGCTTATGCGTCGCTCAATCTGAAACAAACCATGTGCGTATGAAGATCAGAAATCGTTCCGAACACCGAATGAGCGTGGAAAAACTAGGTGAGATAAAGCACTTACAGCTAGCTCTTTGATGTATATGGACATGAACCTTGGGCCCAAACCCAACACTCTAGCTTCAGAAAACAGAACCTGAAAAGGCAATACAAGATCAGAAAACAACCCGAAAACCAACCGTTTGTGACAAATGATATCATAGAATAAAGGATCGAATTTAAGAATAATTGCAAAAACCTGCGGGGAACTACACAACTTTTGCAAATACTATGGTCAACTATTTTTTCTTTTTTGCAAAAAGTTGAAGTACCCATGCAAAAGTGTATACATACACATAAGGGTTCTGGGTTCCAAATTGCAAACGTGTATACATGGGGGTTACAAATTGCAAAACACGTATAATGTGGAGCAAAACTGTCATTTCCAACAAAAAATTAGATTCATGTGACTATCACATGACTAATTTATGTTAAAGATAACTGATTTGTAGACGGAAAATAGTGGGGGATGTTTTTGCAACAAAAACCAAAATTCTAGAGAAGAAAAATCATATCACAATGTCCGAATTAATGGTAGACGGGGAAAAATAAATAAGTACCTTCTTTTTCTTCAGCAAGAGCCACATATAGAGTTTATCACAAGCATCCTTCACATGCCTAGAAGCAAGTTTCCGCTCATTACAATGAGCAGCAACACTAGCAAGAACTTCAGTGCCAGGCACACTATGGTTCAATGCTGCAGCTGATAATGCTTGCTTGCCTTCCATGGAACTGGCGGCATCTTTGTCAAAAGAAAGTCCCGAGAAACATCTTGTCACTTCTTCCCTAAGTGGATTTTGATGATTCTTAAGATACAACTCCTCAGCCTCTATAGCCGCAGCTAAAGTCCGATGCACTATAATATCGGGATAACGACGTAAAGGTGAAGTGAAATGAGTGTACAGAGGAACAGCCAAAGCATAATGACCCCAATCACTCTCACTGCCTTTGGAATCTCCGGTGCAGAAGTAAGAAGCCAATTGCATTGGCCTAGTTGCATTTGAGATAAGTATGTTAAAAAGCACAGGATCGTTCTTGAGTTTCTCTCTGATTCGCTCCAACGAGTGATGGAAAAGGCACGAAGAAGAACTGTCCAGTTCCAATCCATGCTTGTAACAAAATGCTTCGAATTCTCTGAGCTTTCGAATGTTTGGTTCCGGGTGCCTCCGGAGCAAAGCAGTATCAGGATAAGATCGAGATATGACTTCAGCAGCGGTTCTGTTAGCCAAAAGCATAAACTCCTCAACGAGAAAGTTCGAGTCTTTTCGACCACAAAGCATAGTATCATATGGGACTCCATACTCATCAAGCAAGAACACAACTTTGTGATTTTCTAGCAGTAGAGCTCCATTGCTAAACCTTTTCTCCCTCAAGGTTTGGGAGAGTTCATGGAGGTTCTTAACTGATTTAATCACATCTGACCATTGAAAACAGCCGTGCAATTTCGGGTAACCATTGGGATTCTCCATATCGAATTTTTCATCAATGATGTCCTGAGCATGTTCATAAGCTAATTTGCAGCAAGAACGTATCACCGTGCGACCAATCCAGCGACTAACAATTTCCCCAGAAGAGTTTATGTCCCAGAAGATAGAAAAAGCTAGCCGGTCAACTCCAGGGTTGAGTGAGCCTATTTGCTCTGAAAGCAACGGAGGCAACATTGGGATCTTCCGTTGCAACATATAAACACTTGTTGACCGAAGCTGAGCTTCCATGTCTAAAGCAGTGTCTGGTAAAACAAAATACGAGACATCTGCAATATGAACACCGACTCTAGAAACATCATTGGATAGTTTCTCGATAGACAGAGCATCATCAAGATCAGAGGCTGTGGACGGATCTATAGTGAACGTGCAGAGGTTTCTAAGATCTGTTCTTCTTGTCAGTTCCTCAACTGGTACCTCCCAGGGAAGACTTGGGAGGCAAGACAGTGAACCGGAGGAGAAGTCAGAGCAAGAGATTCCATTTTCAAACAAAACAGCGTTGATATGTGGGCCCAATTCACCGCTGCGTCCAAAAATACGAACGATGGAAGCTCGGGGAATAGGACTCTCTTCGTCCCAAGAATCAATTTCAGCTGCAACAAGTTCTTTTTCCACTGTTGGGTCACCATCCTCTAATCTTTTCTTGATGGAGGCAGGCAAGCCTTGCACGTGAACCATCATTTGTGGAAACTTTGGATCGGTTGGCAAGAAGTGGACGTGTTCTTGCTCAGAAAATGAGAACGAGGTCTTGTTCTTGCTAAAATCTTTCCTGTAAGATTCCTTGTAAGAAAGCAAGCGCTTAACACCTAGGAATCCGATGATGACATTACGCCGAGAAGATCTTTCGATAACGGCTACAACCTTGCCAGTTGGTCGTCTCGATGGGAACGAACTAACCAATGCACATATCCTTCCCACAGCATTTTCAGCTTCGCTCTGAGCACAAGAACCTACACATGAAGAGTCCGACACGCAAGGAGAAAACCCGTTACTATAACTGTTTGGTCCCGATTCAATAAGTTTCAGATGACCGGCTTCACCAGGAAGATTAGAAAACCCATTTTGCTCATGACCCTCCTCAACCTTACTCTTACCCTTGCATCCATCACCAGCTGATCCTTTGACTTCAGGGATCAGAACATCTTCGGCTTGTGGAACAATGTTGGAATTTCCAGCTGATCCTTTCATCCTGGTCCACAGTGGCAAAGGGTCGACTTTGAGCACCACAGTATCTCCTTCTACCTAGGTGATTAGGTTACTAAAACAAATTAGAAACCTCAACAAATTCGAAATGGGGAGCTAAATATAAAGATTCACCATATAGAGCAAATAGGCTCGCTCACCACATTGAGGAAGCTACGAAAAATAGGCCAGTGTTTGAACAATTATATCATCACCATATAGAAGTAAAAGAATTGTCACAAGTTAGGAGATACATCAAGGGATAATTGCAAAAATTACCCAGAGGTATTCACTTTTTGCAACTTGTAGCACTCTTCTTTGATAATTGCAAAAAAGCGCACCGAACTTGTCTTTTTATTGCACTTTGTATTTATGATTTAAAATTAATAATTAAATAACAGAAAACCCAAATTTTCACATCCCTTCAATTTTTTTTCTCTTTGTATGGTAAAAATAGGAAGAAAACTACAAGATATGAAAAATTGGATTATTTTGTTTTTACTTATTATTTTTTAAATCTAAATTGTAAGGGTAAAATCATCATTTTTATACAAATTGCAACAAAAAGACAAGTTCGGGATCCTTTTTTGCAATTACCAAAGGAGGCTACAAGTTGGAAAAAATGAATATCTCAGGGTACTTTTTTACTTATTACCAAAGGAGGCTACAAGTTGGAAAAAGTACTTTATAATAAAAATATAAATATACGCTCAAACCGAACAAAATAGATCAGAAAAGCAAAATCAATTGTAAGCTACAACATCAGCATCCAATTCCTCATAGAGTATTAGCAAATTAATAAGCATGAAGCACGGTAAAAATCTAAATAGTGTAATGTGAACAAAGAAACGCATGCTTACAGCTCTGTTCTGGGAAGCAATCCCATTGATAAGAATATCGGTTGGTACTCCTCCAATTTTGCAATAGGCCTATCAGTGATTTTTTATGGGAATTAGTAACCAAGTAGTGCAAGAAGAATATTGAGATAACTCAGCATTCACATTAAAGAAAGAAGCTTATATAAACAAACCTCGAGTCTATTGTGAGCATTTACACGAAACAAAGCTTTAAATACATCACCTTTCTGCATGAAAAGAAGAAGAAAGAAGTCAATATTTGGAACTTTTACCTTGTCTGTATAACAGGTACGGAACTGATTACATAAAATACAGGGATAATTACAAAAAAGTGTCATGAACTTGTCTTTTTGTTGCACCCTGTGTAAATTTATTTCAAAAAGTGAATACCACAAGGTACTGTTTGGCAATTATCCCTAATATATAAGTAGACCCATTTATTCAGACTGACCTCTAGTGCCTCATTAACAGCCTCATTCGACCAGTGTGGTGTAAAATACTTCCTCTGAGAAGAAACCTCAACGTTTTGGGAAGGAATCAAATTTCTTCTGACATGTGTCCCAAGAGAACCTTCAGAAGCAATGGGCACAGGACAAGATTTTGAAAACATCTGTTGAGACGGAACATGATCATAATTTCCCGAGCGCTGCACATCTACCAAGTCTCTCTTCTCATTTAAAGGCATTGCCGGTACTGAATTGAAAGCAATACTTGAAGCGCTAGCCGCTTCATGCTCATCTGAAGGATGTGTGTCCAATCCTTGAGGTGTTGCTGTGGTATGATTAGATGCAACCCCGTTGCTTGATAACTCTGACGCTTCTCCACGCACTTCGTTTAATGAATTAGAAGCTAGAACATGACAATGATCAATAAGTTAAGAGCCAAAGAGAGATCTAGAGTGGAACTAAATATCAAAAAAATTAAATTGGAGAAGCTTATTGTGTTTACACTGAACTCCAAATCTGCGATCAAACCTTAACTACCATTCTTCATCTAAGTGGGTCACAACACAAAAATCACTTTCCATCTCTAGAAACATACGGATGGTTAAAAGAGCTGTGGCAACCACTTATCTGCATGACATATACAACTGAAGTGGAGACAGCACTAAGGCGCACTTGTCCTAAACAGTCAAGCTACAACATCTTAGCCATTGTGCACCTATCTACCTATTTCACAATTATAGTCAAAATTGAGCTCAAACCTTAACTAAACAGTATTTCCCCAGGTGGATCCATGCACAAAATGCCAAGTATTCAGCATATCCCAAATTCTGATGCTTGCCCATAGAAACATCAACAACCCACAACAAAAAACATGAACAACAAGCACCATAACCCAAACATTTCACCCAAAATCCCAACTTAAACTCATCCCATTGCTCCATAAACCATCTAGATCACCAAAACCCAAATGAAAACGCAAACCCAATAATCAGCAGAACAAAAATTCCCACCACAAAAACACACAAACAAGGTTTTTCAGGATCACCCAGATGAAACCCACCATGAAATTCAGCAAATGCATCTCAAAAACACAAAAATACACAGAAATCGAACCTGAAGTGGACGAGTTGTGCTTGGAGCGGCGACTAGATCGGCGCCTGGTCTTCTTCTTCTCCTTATCACCATCCTCGACCCTTTCCACCACGGATTGCTCCACCACGACCCCCATAATTTTCTCAATTATATATAAATAATCAAACAACTAAAGACACCCAGAAGCTAAATCAACAAAACAAAAACCTAAAATCGAAAATTGGGGAAAATCTAGATGGGAGAGGTTATTAAAAAAAAAAACCTAGATCGGATTAGAAGAGGGGAGAGAGGAACAATCTGGGCTTCTTCCGATTTGTGGAAAAAATAGAAACGGAAGAAGCAGATTGGGGAAAAATTGAAGGAACGTAAAGAGAGGGTAAGAGGAGAAGAAGAGGAGGAAGAAGAAAGGTGGAAGCTTTATATATATTAGAGAGAGAGAGAGAGAGAGATTGAGGTTGGTGTCGTTGTGGAAAGCAACGTGATGGAGTGGTCGGCGTAGACATAGGCGCCGACTTTCTTTTTCTTTTTTCTCTCTCTCCCTTGCTTTTCCACTTATTGTATCTATTTTATTTTATTAAATTTTCCTTTTATAATATTTTGATTTTGGATTGGCCAATTAAATAAAATGATTTATTTATCTGTATATACATAATAATTGTTTTGATCCATGAATTATGGTTAGGAGTTCGGACAATGGAGTAATAACCCCCCTAAGAGCATCCAAAACCCCTAGCTGGGAGCTGATTGAGAGCTGGCGCATGGCTGACTGAGAGGGCGCTGACGATAAACAGCAACGGTAGGAGAGGCGTCAACCCTATGCGCCGGCTGAGAGCAAAAGTGTGGAAAAAAAGGCTTAAACCATCACCACTTACCACCTAACATTGTAGAGTACTGACTTTTTGTGCTGGCTTATCACCAAAAAAATTAATTTTTTATTCTCTCCACCAGCCCCTCTCAGCCAGCGCCGGATGTGGATGCTCTAATAAACATTGTTGATCATCTCTCAATGTTTTGTTTTACTTACCAATAAGTTTGAACTCGTTTAATTGAAGTTTTTTCGTAGAGTTTACGAATTCAAAATGGCGGTAGGTTAAAACCGGAACCATCCCATTAACTGCAAATTATATAGTTTCAAATCCGTATTTAAACGGGTTAGTTCTGGTCCTTAATATTAGGAACCGAAACATGATCGGTCAGTTTTAAAGTTTAAATAGGAACCGGCCCATGCACGCCCCTAGAGTTTCGATTTTAACTTACGATCAGCCAAACCAACCGCAATGGATAATAACTGCGAGGCATATATAAGACGGGTTTTCTTTTCTCCCCTTCAATCCGTTGACCGAAAATAATAATAGGATGGGTACAGGACGGGATTCGCTTTGCGGGCATTAATATCATCGAGATGGGTTTTGGTATTCTAACCCAAACCCGATAACCAACCATAACAGATAGTTGCAATAAAACGGGTTTTGTTCCTTTAGCCCAACCCGATGACCAGCCAGACCAACCATAGTGGGTAAAAATTACGGGGTATAAAACGGGTTTTGCTAACCCGACCCAAACCTAATCCCAATTCTCACCCGATGCCTGTTTTTGAATCTCCAAATGCAACATTGTTGGAAATAAGTGTTACTTGCAGTCTACAGAACACATTGGTCATACATTTGCGCTGAAACTAAACTTCATCAAGATGCAGAGTTAAAATAACTACAAACCACCTATATACACTACACCAAGTTATTGCCATTGCATATATACAGAGTAGTCAATTAAATACACGATCACAATCGTTGAAGGGTAAATAAGTAGATTCACATAAGTGGACACGTAGCTCGATGATAAACGAAATCGGCATTCAATAGAAGAATAGTGTCACCAATGTCTTTGATTCATGTCATCTTAATTTTCAGCTGAGGACCTGGCCTCGACCATGGACCCCCGAAGGTTGCCACCCACAATCACATCTTTGAGTCGTGCTATAGGGCCCAGCATCCTGCCCTTCCTCTGTAGGCAGACATGGAAAGAAGGATTTATAAGTGTTTCAAGCGAGCTAGGATAATTACCTAAACACCGATATCCAAATAGCTTCATTGTGATTGAACAAAAGAATAGTGCAGCAGAACTTGAATAACCAGAGGAACTATGAAAACATTTGGTCTCAGGATGATTGCAAAAAAGTTACCTCGAGGCATTCACTTTTTTTGTAACTTGTAACCATTTTTTTATAATTGTAAAAAAGTGCCAAAACTTGTCTTTAATTGCATTTTGTATGCATTTTGTATAAATTTAATTCAAAACGACAACTTTTACCCTTGGAAATTTAAATTTAAAAATAATAATTCAAAAACAAAAAATCCAAATTTTCATATCCTTTGCACTTCTTATTCTAAGAGAAAGAAGATTAAGGGATATGAAAATTTGGAATTTTTTTTGTTTTACTTATTATTTTTTAAATATAAACTGTAAGGGTAAAATCGCCATTTTTATACAAAATGCAACAAAAAGACAAGTTCAGGGGTACTTTTTTTAAATTATCAAAGAAGGCCACAAGTTGCAAAAAAGGAATACCTGAGGGTACTTTTTTGCAATTATCCCCTTGGCCTCTGTTAGATATTAGTTACCCTACTTAAATAAACAAGGCATCAAAATCAACCAAAGAAAGAACACATGGAGGGTTTTGGGTTGTAACAGCACGGTGTTAATGAACCAAATCAAGATGTGATAAATGCTAATATAGAGCATTTGAAGGTTTTAGGTTTCCCTTTGACGATTGGAGAAAACTAAACATTCAAGTTTTAGTGCTTAACCTTCCACTCTTTACCCTAAATGCTCTCATGTGCCCCCACTACTCAGATTGGAATAACTAGCTTATGGAAGTATTTGCATATTAACTAATAACAGTAGAGACAAGACACTTATATTGAGACATCCATTTTAGGGAAGTAGATACTTGTTTTGGGAGAGGGGGTACATTTTTATGTTTTCAAGCCAAGAGGCCAAACTATCGGTTGGTACGGGCCAACAAATATATAAAGCAGTCTGAAATTGTTTCACTTTAGTACAAGATAGTTCAACATTCCACATGTGCTCGTGTGTAGGCCAGGAGGGGCAACACAAACAGAGCACAATACCAACCAACTCGGTTACCATGTTAAGTTAACAACTCCTACTATTAGGAAGTGTGGCAAAACCTAAAACATGTTCAATGTGGAACACTTCCTAGATATATAAATAAAGAGCAACAGAGATCAGTAGACTTGTGTATGATATTAACTGAACATAATCTTGAACTCAATAGCAGACCACATACCTCATCACTGAAGTTGAACTCCCATTTCTGTAGCAAAGTCTGCCACCTTTCTTGTTGCCAGTGCTGCCCAAGAATTACAAGCCCCATCACAGCAGCTGCAACAAAAACGGACCAAAAAGCATTCGCATCTTTTGCATGAGCATATATAGAGACAGCTCTCCTCTTCCACCAAGCGTTGCATGGAAGATCAGATCCATCAAATTCATCTTTTCCTGCAGACTTTGAGGGCGGTGAAGTCTCTGCAGCCAAATCTATGTCTCTATCGGAGAGATCCACTACTTCAGGATTGGATGTGTTCTCAGGGCACATGGCTGATCCACCAATGGCCGACTCCTCGTGGAATGAACTAAACTTAGAATTACTGTATATACTATGCTCTTTGTCAACACCAACCAAATCTAAACCCTGTATAGTCGTGCTTTTGTCAAAAAACTCCATTCTGGGAAACTCATCAGGCAAAGTCAAGCCTTTTAAAGTCCATTTTTCTTCATCTTTTCCACTGGATCTACTGCCTTCATCCACACTATATTCGGATACAACATCCTTACCTCCATCACCCTTCCCTGCATCATCACTACGAATTTCAGTGGTTTCAGGTTCCAGTGGCAAATTCTCATGCAAGTTAGGAGGGAAGACAAAGTGACCAGACATGAACAAAGCACGGGAAGTTTCTCCATCCTCTCCTTGGTTATAACCCTCTTCGTGATCCTTCACCTCCACTTCCTTTGGACCAGGAGCTGCAGAATATGCTGATGCTGTAAGTGATACAACTTCCCATTCATTTCCTCGAGCAACAGTTCCTTCTCCTTCCTCATTATCAGCCATATCTAAAGTTAAATGATTTCTGGAGAGTAATTAACCAAGGATAATACAGTTAGTAAAGGGACGAAAATATATTAAAAACCCACAAAAACCAAACTATCATATCATAAACAACTTTTCAAATCTAATAAGTGAGAATTGAAAAAAAAAATGATTCTCTGTTTTTGATGCTAAGGCAACAAAGAAATTTAAATTAAACAAATGTGTTTTTTTTTTTTCTGGAAATTTCTGCTACCCAACCTTTAACAGTAGAGTTAGGAAGCTAAATCTCAAGTTCCTCACAGTTTTTGAAAGCAAACAAGCTCGTAGCTACAATCGTCGTCAACATATAAATTATGAGAGAGTAAAAGCAGAACAAGCTAAACTCACTAAGACAAACAAATGAAGGAACTTCATGATTCACATAGCTTAACAACCAATATTTATTTATCCATTCAATTTTTTACAGGTGAGACATAATTAACTCCAAAGCATCAATACTAAATGAGATCTGACAAATACCTACACATTAACCAACCCACAAATTTTACTATTTTCGACAATTTCTACTTTGGCTCATAAAATTAAACTTCATAACTCTGCACTTTCTCAATTCTTAGGAACACGTATTTCCCTCTTCTCTAACAAAATCAAATCAAATCAAATCTCTACTGGAAAACATAAAAAACAACCAATTGCTGAATCAAAAACAAAAAAAAATCAACAGTTCCAGAATTAACCACTGAGATTGGCGATTGCATACAGAACCAGATCTCAGGAACACAAAAACACGAACGGTTCAGAGATCGACGAAAACTTCGAATCATGGACTCGAAATTGAAACAGACGGAATCGACGAAAGTGAACAGTTCAGAGATCGACGAAAACTTCGAATCATGGACTCGAAATTGAAACAATCAGAACGTGAAACGGAAAAGATAGATCAGAGACGAAACAGCCATGGATCTGAAGCAGAGGAAGTACCTGGAAGAGGAATCGTAGAAGAAGACTTGTGAGATGGTCAATTCAACCTTCGTTCCTATCTCTTTTCTCAAGTTAAGTGCAATCAGAGGATTGAATTGCTGTATAACTGTTTCCGTTTTCTTGGGCCGGATTGGTGGGCTTTAGGCCCAACTAGACTACTTGGGCTTTACCGAACAAAAACACTTCTATAAATTAATTGCAAAAATGTAACCGGTGATTTTTTTAAATGATGTCCCAACCATTTTTTCGACTATAAATCAGTTATCTTTAACAAAACTCTGCCACTTGGCGGTAACTTGACTTCGTTCCTATTTTTCGGAAATGACAGTTATGTCTTTTACTCTTTGCGTGTTTTGCAATTTATAACCCTAATACACTTTTATTAGGGTATTTTCGTCTTTATGCAGAATAATTAATCATATTATTGTTTTATTTTGGGATAATTCCACCTCAATATCCTAAATCTTTCATATTTCACTTAGAGTACCTTAAATCTATTTTGTGTCACCTCAGTACCCTAAACTTTCATTAATTCATTTAGAGTACCTTAAATCTTTTTTGTGTCACTTCAATACCCTAAACTTTCATTAATTCTATTTCAGTACCCATTGTTATCTTTATTCTAAATTTGGTTGTTAGTGAGGGGTATTATGATTATTTTGCCTATTTTGGATGGAAAATCAGATGAAAAGTTAACGGTGGATATCAAAATGATATAAATGAAAGTTTAGGGTACTAAGATAACAAAAAAATGATTTAAAGTACTCTAAATGAATTACTGAAAGTTGAGGGTTTTCTAAATGAAATATGAAAGATGTAGGGTACCGAGAAGGAATTGCCCCTTTTCTTTTTTGCAGGAGAATTTATAATGTTATTGATTTTGCAAAAGGAAAATAATCGAGGAATCTCAATTACAAAAAAGATAATAATTCACCGATAGTATTAGTAGAAAGCGTACAGCTCACCACAAGTTTTTACCATCATCCCAATAATCAATGCAACTTTGAATCCTTTGCCTGATTATATCTTTTTAATTTATCACTTAAATAGTTTCACATCTAACATTCAAACTTTGACTTTTTATGAACCAGATCCATATATCCCTAGATTGAACACAATCTTTCATCTCATGTTCCTGTGCACTTAACAAGACCAAACAAGTGAGAGGAAGGAGTGAAAGAAGCTTCTGACATACACAAGGATTCAGAGTTACAAAATACACAGGAACACCACACATTAATAAGGTACAAGGTACAAAAGAATCAGCTTAGCTTTCACACAAAACACAGCTTCCTATAGTTGAAACCTTAAAATACCTGACTATTCTTCCTCCGGGTTAGCCAATCGCTCCTGAATCTGACCACAAAGCTCAGACATTTGCTCGAGTACCTCACAGTGTCGGTTTCGTGAAGTATCTGGGCCGGTGAGTAGATCAATTAGCTGACGGCAAAGCATTGAAGCTTGTGGGTTTGGGGCACAAGCCTCAGCAATAGAATGAAGGAGCTTAAAGCTTTGATCTTCAGGCACAACCGGTACTTGGGATGGGACTGAAGGGACAAGGAAAGGGTGCGTGAGTAACTGAGGAATCCTCCACCTTTCGTTTCGATCCCAAGCTAGACACTTCTTCATGAGATCAAGAAGCCAAGGGTTAGGAACTGGTTCATAGGTTATTTGATGGTTGGGATCGGTGATGACTTTGAATTTGGCCCAGAAGGTCTTGTACTCTGCAAAAGGGGTTCTACCATAAACCATTTGGTAGAGGATGCATCCCAGTGACCAGATATCTGAGGGTCGGCCACACTTTATTGCGTTTCCATTGGCATCGTCTTCGTTGCACATGAATGCCTCAGGAGACATGTAGCTCAGTGTGCCCACCTGCAGTGATAGAATGTGATTACTAAGCAAAAACAAGAGTTGAAACTGGTTTAAGCATGGGGCTTGATGATCACTAGTGACCCGGAATTGAGAAACATGGTCAAATAGTAGAAAGAGCATAGACAAAACCTGAACCTAATGTTGTGTAGGACAAAAATAGGTTGAAATTACCTGTGAGTCTCTTTGGATGTTGGTTGTGTCACTCATTATAGCTTTGGCAATACCAAAATCAATTAGCTTAAGAGAACCTTTGACAAGAAGAAAGTTGGCTGGCTTCAGGTCAGAGTGAACAATACGTTCTTCATGTATAGTGTTGACTGCTTGAAGTATTTGCTGCATAAGTTCCATAGTACAATGTCAGTTCTTGTTTTCTTACTTTGTTTGATTAATAAATTAAAAAATAAACATGTTTGTAATTGTGTGTACAAAGTGAAACCCAGAAAGTAGAGGTTGGTATGAAGAGAATTATATACTACCCTGTTCGAAAATAAGTGTTCTTTTTGGTTTTCGGTAAAAATTAAAGATTTTTGGAATAGAGAGGTTAATTAATAAACTAAACCACTTTCCAAATATCAAGTATCTCTATGTTGGCATATGCATACAAGCTATATTTCATTTTTCTCTTCAAAAAGTTTGAGAAAGTATTGCATTATAATGCTTCCATCAAGATGAAGAAAGAACAGAACAGAAATAGTATATGACCTGCCAGTAGAATCGAAGCCAGTTCTCATCTATAGTCTGGTTAGAGCTGTTCACTTCCTTCCATTTCTGGGATAGCATATGAGCCAAATCAATTTCTCCATATTCAAGGACCATGTATATACACCCATCATCCCTGACTCTTCCATCTTTATTACTCATGTTGCCACTCATGACTGCTTGTAGCAAAGTTTTATCAGTCACCTGATAAGAATAGAAAGCATTAGAAGTGCACTATTAGTTAAATTAGATATATAAAAGTGGAATCAAGCATTTAATGTGCGTAAACAGAAAAGTACGCTAAAAAACAAAAGAATTTGATACATGCTGCATACCTCATAGTCGATAAGTTGGATAATATTGTTCTTCCCCTTTAACTTGTTTAAATACTCAATTTCCTGACAGAACCCAAATGCAGTAGCATAATCACGACCTTTAAGCTTGATTTTCTTAAGTGCGTAGATGGTACAGTTTGAGGAAATGACTTTATGGACCTCACTGCTGCCTCCACTACCTATTTTGCCAAGTCTCTGATAGAGCTTCCCATTAACTTTAAAGAACAATTCAGGATCATAACTCCGCTTTTGGTGATGACCCCCTTTACTACTTGCAACTCTCTCTTGCTTTTCGGGCTTACATGTCTCCAGTTTTACCTCTGAAGATGTGTTTCTAGACACAGGGTCAATAACATCTCCAGCAAACCCGTTCCCTTTACATGATCTGTCATCATTGGAAGAGGATTGTTTCCCAACATCAATTTCCTTTGCCACATTGCTTCCTTGCTCCTTAGACAAGCTGAACTCTTGAACTCCCGTATGCATATGAACAAGGGAGGTGGAAGCTTGGGCGGAAACAGCTGTTTGGTTAGCTGGCATCCCAATGGTATCTTTTGCTGTAGGATATGTGGACTGCAATTCATCTTTTTGGCTTACAGGTTGAGCATTCACATTACAGTCTCCAGAAGGCTCTGCTGGCATATGAGAACCGCCCCCCTGATTTGAATGAGAGCAATAGGTTGATGGGTTAAGCATGGGAGCTGATGTTGAATGAATTGATGTTGTGGTGGCACAAGATGAACCAGCAACTGTAGATCGAGTAGCAGGTTGGCTTAAAAAATTTCTAAATTGGTGGAGCTGATCATGAACAGCCTCTGTTCTCTTTGACGGTAAAGATGTCTCACCTACAGACCTCAAATTGCTATCCTCTGCATTCAGAACTTTGCTGTGTTTCACGTCTTGATTTACAATGATCGATGCATCAACTTGGTTGCTTGCATCCCACTCCATGTCTGTCAATGCAATTGAACTCATATGAGATGATAAGTTCTCCATTGCAGTGGCCATTCGATCATCGGCCCCTGCAAGTTGAAAGAGAAGGCAATATATACATTGCATAACAAAGTGACAAATTATTGAATTATGCAAGTACGCAGTGATTCAGAATACTTTGTCACTAATGTCAAAAAAGCAATTTCCTAAGGATGATGGTAAGAGAAAGAAACTAAGACAAAGCAGTTGAACTTCCAACTACCAATGTAGATAAAGGGAAGAGATTAAAAGCATAAAAAAACATATTACCCAGAGAAGCAGCAGTGTCGCCAACAGAAAATTTAACCTTCTTCTGTCCATCAAATCGAGGCCCTAAATTTGGTAAGGAAATCGGATCATTGTCTTTACAACTAGCAAGGGGTTTGGAGCGGTTCCTCTGTACATCATAGAGATCATAGCTCTCATCAAAAGTTTTGGTGGCAGTGCCTGAAAGGGATGGCGTTGTAAGTGATACATCTTCTTCAGCTTCCCCATCAGCAGCCGCCACGTTCCTTGTCTCCAAAATTCTACCTTTTATTGTGTGAACCTGATCAAATGAGACTACATTTTGCGACTTCGTTTCTAGTGTGCAACCCTGAGTTGATACAGAACCTCTCAAAGCTTCCCTTTTGGGAAGACATGCACGCCTAGGCATTATCTTATTAGACTGCATAGTACCTACAAAATTCCACAGCAAGTGCATTAGAGATTTTTTTACGGTTCAACCTGACACATCACTGGTCTATAGTAGCATCATATTTTATATACAGACTGTAATGGTAATAGTATTATCTAATAGAGAGAAATAGGACTATATCAAGCATTCAAGCTGCATAGCTTCCTTATTCCCCAAAACATGCAAAACAAATGGTACTTCTAGTATCTTAAGGCACAAAATTATTGGATGAATCAACTGGAAAGACCAAGATCAAGTAATAACAAATATTAAGAAAAAGAATTAGACCATATTTCCATTCCCTATGCGTTAAAGTGTCCACAAATACCTAAATTATCTGTAAAGTGATCTTTCCCACAAATGACCATGCCCACTTATTCGTCAACCACCATACCAACAGTTCTAACGAAATGTTAGGAAATCCAAGATTCACTTTTATCCCCAAATACTATACAGAGCTCCAAGCAATTCACAAGCCCCTTAATAGAGATTAGCTCACTACTTCCATCACGATGATTTTGAACTCATTGAGCTAGTTAAAACATCCTAGTTGGGTGAGATAGTATCCCTAAAACCTCAAAGAAAAACGCAATAAATTCCAAGTCGTCCTACAAACAGCAGTAAGGGCGATCAAAGATACCATTCTACACAAGCATATATTCAATACAGAGTATCCCTCTAAGACTATCCACAGTGGAGGTCGAAAGAATCGTCGAAAGTGACGAAAAAAAGGGATTTGCTGACGTTTCGACTCCCATT
>JAYMSV010000435.1:0-17149 GCA_036897745.1 Erodium moschatum
GATCCTCTGCCAACGAGACATGAACTCGGCTACAGAAACCCTTTCCACAATTTGATCACCCCAGTCAAAGAGTTCGTCTTTCTCTTGCTCAGACTGTGGGGATTAGTAGCATTTATATTTAGCAACTATAATTGTAGTTATGTCGATTTATACTGTAATTCTTCAAGTTTTATATAATAGCAATAATAAAGATTAACATGACAAGATATTTCATTATTTAACAGTCTTATTGATGTAGAAATAAGGTTTCCCAAATACTAGATATAACTAGACAGCAGGCAAGCAGAGCGATCAAAACCAATAATAAGATTAAGAACGAACACACCCGTTTTAGCAGAGCAATAGGAAGCAAGCTGTGGCGTGGCAATGAGGTCCACTGACTTGAAGCAAATTAGTCCGGCGCGTCCGAGGTGGCGAACAGGCTGGTATGCTCCCCGAGTTATCACAGCTTCTAATTCAGACACGTGCCCACTCACGGTTCTGAATGTGGAACTTGCAGAGACGGACCCAAGAACTTGAGTAGAAGAGAAGAGGAATATCACGTGTAGTACTGACTTACTTATATGGAAAGTGTGATATAGAATGATATATAATTGGCAGAGAGGGTTGAATTGGATTCGTGGAGAGAGCTAGTATTCAATCCATAAATGAGCTCTGTGAAGCCTTATTTATACTACTGAATAAGCAAGGGTAAAAAGGTAAAATAGTAGAGAATTTGAACTTTAATCCATATCCCCACAATTGCTCACGTTACCTGTGACCACGAAACCAACGCAACCACTTTGACTCAGAAGTGGAGTTGAACTCAACTGACAAAGACTACTTCTTGCGTGAGTATAGTTCAGAAGTTGGTTGAGCCCATTAAAAAAATTGGCAAAACCAACAAGGGATCAACTCGGCCCAAGGTCAAACAGCTACAACAAATGGGTCAAAGCCCAAGCCTAATTACTTGAGGACTTAAGCATTTTCCAACAATCCCCCACAAAAGCGACAAGTTCTCAAAGATAGAAAGCAAAAGGAAAAAAGAAGTTCTTGGGTACAGGAAGAACGAGATACTTAAGTGTCAATATCTTTCGATTTGAATTGACACGTAGTGACGTAAGGTAACAACTTACTTAGAACAAGTGAAACAAGTCTTGAACTTGTTCAACTTCGGTTGATTCGCCTTATGACACATATCATAGCTTCAAAACTCTGCAAGTTCCGCGAAACATCAAAACGCTAGTAAAGGCCATGCGTTTGCCTCGGTCTAATGAGTGCTCTAGGAAGACTTGCCCAAGTCTTTCATAGATGGCGGCCCACCATCACACCCACGTAGGTGGTTCCTCAGTGCGTCTCGGTAGCACCTGCCTTACGGCTCGAACCATTAAGGACAACAGGTCCATCCTTGTCAGTGTAGTCCATCAAGTGCGTCTCAGATAGCACCACCAAAAATTGGCTATGGACTAACAATCCGATCTATCAAGTGCATCTCAAAAGCACCCCCAAAAACTGGGTATAGATCTAGGCTAAAGATCAAGAATGAGATCCATCAAGTGTCTCTCAAGGAGCACCACCACAAAAAGTGACTATGGATCAAGATCTATCAAGTGCATCTCAATGCACCACCACATAAAGTGACTATAGATCATTAGGTACAACAGGCACCATCTGCATGGTCGGAATCCATCAAATGCGTCTCAATGGCATCACCAAAACTGGCTATGGATAATGACCGGGGGTAAGATCCATCAAGTGCATCTCGAATAGCACCACCAAAAGTTGGCTATGGATCATGATCTATCAAGTGCGTCTCAAAGCACCACCACAAATTGTGACTATAGATCATAAAGACTCGAATGACGTCTCGTGACCTACTCAAGGGTCAACCACACGGTCTCCGTCTATGGGTTTCAAGCCCATACCCCTCGACGTATCAAGGACCACCCTTCGTGGTAGTCCTTTAGTGAAGGGATCTGCGATATTCCTTTCGGACTTCACGTAGTCCAAGGAAATCACTCCTCGTTTAAGGAGTTGTTTCACTGCACCATGTCGAATACGAATATGTCTTCTCTTCCCATTGTAGACATTATTCTTCGCAACACATATCGCCGATTGTGAATCGCAATGTAGTGAAACGGGTTGTGCCGGTCTTCCCCATACAGGCACATCTGCTAGTAAGTTCCTCAACCAGTCTGCTTCTTGTCCAGCTAAATCAAGAGCAATGAACTCAGACTCCATAGTGGAACGGGCTATACAAGTCTGTTTGGACGATTTCCACGAAATAGCTCCTCCACCCAGGGTGAACACATAACCGCTCGTCGAGCTGATCTCGTCGTTACCTGACACCCAGTTTGCATCGCAATATCCCTCTAACACGGCGGGGAATCTACTGTAGTGCAGGGACCAATCGGCTGTCCCTTTTAGGTACTTCAGTAATCTACGAAGAGCATCCCAGTGTTCTTCGCTCGGGTTATGTGTGTACCGACTCAACCTGCTCACAGCATAGGCTATATCTGGTCGGGTACAGTTCATAAGGAACATCACACTCCCTATGATCTTAGCGTATTCGATTTGTGAAACGCTTTCACCTGAGTTCTTCACGAGATGTATACTAGGATCATAGGGAGTTCTAGCAGCTGTAACGTCAAAGTGATTGAATTTCTTCAACACTTTCTCAACGTAATGAGATTGACTCAAGGAGATTCCATTGGAATTACGGATCACCTTAACTCCAAGGATTATGTCGGCTTCTCCTAAGTCCTTCATCTCAAAATGTGATGACAGGAAATTCTTAGCTACGTTCACGGACTCGATATTAGCTCCAAAAATCAACATGTCATCTACATAGAGACAGATAATGACACAACCTGATTCGGTCACCTTCGAGTATACACACGAATCAGAGTTGTTCACCGTATATCCGTCACTCACCAATGTATGGTTGAACTTTTCATACCATTGTTTAGGTGCTTGTTTCAGTCCATAAAGAGACTTACGAAGTCTACACACCTTCTCCTCTTGACCCTTGACAATGAACCCCTCGGGTTGTGCCATGTAAATCTCTTCCTCCAAATCACCGTTCAGGAACGCGGTCTTGACATCCATCTGATGGATAATCAAGTTATGAATGGCAGCAAGGGCTACAAGAGATCTAATAGTCGCGATCTTGGTCACAGGGGAGTAGGTATCGAAGTAGTCAACGTCCTTCTTCTGTGTAAACCCACGTACTACGAGTCTCGCCTTGAACCGTTCTATCGTACCGTCAGGTCTCAACTTCTTCTTGAAGATCCACTTACTACTAATAGGTTTAGAACCTTTAGGTAAGTCTGCTAGATCCCAAGTCCGGTTGGATATGATAGAGTCCAGTTCGTTCTTGATGGCTTCCTTCCAGAGGTTAGCATCAATTGATCTAAGAGCCTCATCGTAGGTTCTTGGATCATCTTCTAACAGGTAAGCTGAAACAAGCTCGTCGGTGATGTTGTCCGCTGTAGAAACTTCAGCGAGAAAAGACGTCACGAAGTCGTCTCCAAAGCTTTTCTCGACCCTAGTCCTCTTGCTCCTTCTAGGTTCTTCAGGACGATCACCGGAAGTAGAAGGATCGGTGACCCACCTATCAGTCAAGGACGGAAATGAGCCAGTGATAGTGGGTTCGACCGAAGAAGAAGCAACGTCTTTCTTTAGTGGAAAGATATGCTCATAGAAATCAGCATCTCTAGCTTCGGAAATCGAGTGATCCTCTAGAGACATGAATCTATACGCCGCGCTGTTCTGAGCGTAACCTATGAACACGCAATCATAGGTTTTCGGTCCGATAGTAGTCCTCTTGGGCTCAGTGAGGCCGACTTTGGCCAAGCACCCCCACACTCTGAGAAACCGAAGGTTCGGAGCGTAGCCCTTCCACATCTCGTAAGGGGTCTTGTCGATCTTCTTGTGCGGTACTCGGTTGAGGACATGACATGCCGATAAGACTGCTTCCCCCCACATTTCGTCAGAAAGGCCCGAACTCAAGAGCATTGCGTTCATCATGTTCTTTAGAGTTCGGTTTTTACGTTCAGCTACTCCATTTTGTTGAGGTGTATATGGTGCACTGGTCTCGTGGATAATACCATGTGATTCACAAACTTCCTTCAAAAAGTTTGAACCATACTCTCCACCTCTATCGGACCTTAGTCTCTTGATCTTCCTCTCCAATTGGTTTTCTACCTCGTTCTTGAACTTGACGAACATCTCCTCAGCTTCGTCTTTTGTTCTAAGTAGATAGACTCTCGTGAACCTCGAGCAATCGTCGATGAAGGTAACATAATAATGTTTGCCTCCCTTGCTCCTCGTGTTCTTGAAATCCGCAAGATCAGTGTGGATTAATTCAAGAAGGTTTGTTTGCCTTGTTGAAACGGGTTTACAAGACTTCTTTGTGAATTTTGCCTCCGTACAAATTTCACATTTCGAGAGTTCAGAGGTAGAAAGAGTTGGTAAATTTGACATGGTTTTTAGGCGTTTAATCGATTCAAAATTAACGTGTCCTAATCTACCATGCCAAAGATCAAGAGACTCAACGATGTAAGCGGAAGCTGAAGCATTCTTATTGATTAAAACTTCATCAACATTAAAAAGGAAAAGACTACCACGAGCATAAGCTTTCCCTACGAATACATCATTCTTAGTAAAAACGGCAGTGTCATTCTCTATGACGGTCTTGATTCCAGCTTTATTGAGGAGGTAGTTGGAGACGAGATTCCGGCGTATCGTAGGGACACACAAAGCATCATGCAGGGCTAGAGTCTTTCCGGAAGAGAGCTTCAGCCTTATTGATCCCCGACCAGCGATCGGAGCTTGATGATCATCTCCCATGTAGACGACTTCTCCTGGTGCGGCTTCATGAAAGTCGAAGAAGAGCTCCTTGGTGTTGCACAAGTGTCGAGTTGCCGCTGAGTCCAGCACCCAGTCGACACTATTCGAGACCATGTTCGCCTCGACGACCACAGCGGCCACGATGTCATCATCGCCTTCAACCAAGTATGCCTTTGCTTGATCCTTAGAAGGATCATGTCGATTTGGGCATTGATAAGCTCGATGCCCCACTTTCGCGCATATGAAGCATGTCAGCCTCAGTGGAGGTTTGTTGGTCTTGAAGGTCGGTTTCACGAACTTGTCCTTCTTCTTGAAAGGTCCTCGCTTCTGTACACCTTTGGACTTCGGTTTGAACCTCATGGCTCGCGTATGTTCACCGGTTTCCACAATGTTAGCTTTCACCATAGGAGGGGCAAGACGGTCCAACTTGTCCTTCAGTCGATTTGCTTCCTCGGTTTGCATATGGGAGATAAGTTCTTGAAGAGTTAAGTCCCGTTTTTTATGTTTTAAGTGATTACGGTATTCACTCCAAGAAGGGGGAAACTTTTCGAGCAAGACATTTGCAAGAAATATCTCACAGATCTTCATGCCTTCGTTGACCACAGCAGCTGAGAGGTTCTCATAATCGTGCACTTGTTCCATGATGGACTTGTTGTCGACCATATGGAAGGCAAGCCACTTGCCTACCACATATTTCTTCTTCCCGGCGTCATCGGCCCCATACTTCTTTTCCAGCAGTTCCCAAATAGTTTTAGCCGACTTATGCACAGAGTATAAGTCGAACAAAATATTTGTCATAGAACTAAGTAGATGAAACCTAGCAGTTTTGTTGTCCTTTTCAAACTTCAAAACAGTAGCTTCATTCGTCTTGGACGTTGAAGCAGGCACAGGGGGAATATCAGAAGCAGTTTCAGAAGTCTTAGAGGTTACAGTTATAACCTCTAAAGCAGGGGGGTCTTTCAATAATACGTAATCCAGTTCAAGTTGTTCAAGGCACATAAATATCTTCTGATTCCATCTACGATAATTATTCCCGTCCAAAGGCTCAATCTTATTATCATGCATAAGAGACCGACTAACAGCATTCATATTGTTCAGATTCATCTTCTAGTATGTAGGTAATAATTTGCTTCAAATTGTAGAACTAAGGTTTTCCTATATACTAGATAAAAACCAAACAGCAGGCGAGCAGAACCGATAATAATAATAAAGAACGAACACACCCGGTTTATAGTAGAGGAAGAACGAAGCAAGCTGTGGCGTGGCAATGAGGTCCACTGACTTGAAGCAAATTAGTCCGGCGCGTCCGAGGTGGCGAACAGGTCGGTATGCTCCCCGAGTTATCACAGCTTCTGATTCAGACTCGTGCCCACTCACGATTCTGAACGTGGAACTTGCAGAGACGGTACCCAAAACACAGAAAGTTGTATTTGTGGAGAAAGCTTGTAAATGAGAGTACAAAGTAATAAAGATAGGAAAAAGGAAAGTGAATTTGTTTGAGAGAGGCGCGGGCAGAGAGTAAATTTTTTAGAGAAGCAACTTGTGTCAAATGAGCTTTTTTGGCTCTTGTATTTATAGGCTACAACATGTATGGGTAGATTAGTAAAAATACATGGACTTTGAATCAATTCAACTACCCACGAAGTCAGCAACACCTACCCACCACACGAGAAAGCCGCAACGATTTGTACACTCCGGCATTGACCACCAACAACTAAAGACTTCTTCAAGACTTATTCAAGCCAAGCCCAAAAACAAATCTTAAAGCATTGGGCCCTAGGCCTTACTTCATTTATTCTAACAAAATGTCATACTCACACAGGTTGAAGAGATAGAGAGAGAAGAAACTACATTCATTCAACGTATCTGCAACGTTGATGAATCTATCGACGTAAAGAGAGAAAATCACATCACATTGACTCCATTGTTGATGTTCTTAGACTTAAACATAATGTGTTACCTTGAGAAAAAGTAATCTGGACACTTTATCATAAATCTGACGACCTGTAGCAAAATAAAAATGTGAAAATGTTTGGGATGATAGAATGAAAATAACCGATAAGAGACTATTTGCCGTTACAGCGTAAAATACTTTCCCCTTGTAATTGCCATTTACTACTGCTCAATATTGTATATGGTCTCCAACGACATCCTTTACATTTGTTGCAGCCTCATTTGTTTTACACTTGTTCTGATGCTCACTAGTTTTAATAAAATCTATCTTTGAAAACAACAAAACAATTATCAACGAAAGCAAAATAGACCAGATTAGAAGTCAAATTAATTTATAGGGAAAATTTTGTCATCACAACAAAATAGAATTCAAATTTAACGAAAATATCGTTACAATCTCAATTTGAGGTCAAAACCAGCTCACACTTTCTCAAATACATAACAAAACAGTCCAAGTGCTCAAGTTATAAAATGGATATTCAACTCTAACCCTCAGGCAGTTCTTGCATCATGAGTTCTTAGCTCTTCTCAGGTTCTATGGATAACTGAGAAACAGTATCCAACTCATTCATTTTTTCTGTAGAAATTTAATCCTGCCTCTCGGCAATTACAGAAAAAGAAACCTGAACTTGTTTTTTTCTGTGCAAATAAATTTGTTATAGAATGACGACTTTTTTCTTTTGAGTCCATTAATAGAAATGAAATTTTGTCATTTACATATGGAGAGTAAATTAATAGAAATGAAAATTATGGCTCTTTTTCATTTACGTACGAACTTTATCTTACAAAGAGTACAAATCATGATATCGAAACAAAATTATTTCTAAATCATACAAAGTGCAATGCTTTATCATCAAAGAAAGGGACTAAGAAAAATTAAATATCTCAAGGTCATTCTAGGATTTAATTCTTTGCCTAGATTCCACTGATTATAGGAGGCCATGCTTGCATTATCAAAGAAGAGGACTGCGACTTATTAAAAAAGTAAATACCTCAAGATAATTCTTTGAGATTGCAGAGAGGCCAGTTTCTTTCACAGAACACTGAATGGAAAGGAAAGATGAAGCACACATACTGAGAGCACCCAACAAATATAATTCACAGATAGAACTTACATGTGTCAAGTTAGGTACACTCCAATGCTATACCTGCCCTATTTTCTTACACCTTTTTTTTTTATCTTTCTTTATACACATTACGGCAATATGAAGCACTATACTGGAGAATCAAGAACAAGGAACTATACATTTTAGACGGGTTACCAGAAGATGTCATCATCTGCCACTGTGGTTCCAGAGTGTGTGTGATCTTCCTCTTCCATCTCCATCTCCATCTCTGGCTCAGGAGACCCATATTCAGATTCAATATCAGCAAGGTTCTTCAGGTCAACCACTGATAGCTCATTTAATTGCCTCACAACCAGGTCTGCAGCTGAAAGCTCATACACAGGATGCTTGCTGGCAACAGCCACACACTTCATCCTTGCGTCATGAGCAGCCTCCACAGTTTGGTTTGAGTTCCCAAACACTATACAACGCTCTGGTATAAATTTGAGAAGCTGTGCAGCATATATGAACATATCTGGGTCCGGCTTCCCCCTGTGCACATCTTCTGCAGCTACTATTGCACTGAAACAACCATCCATTCCTATTGTCCCCATTGCAGCTTCGAGTGCTTGCCTCGGGCGTGTAGACACCAATGCCATCGGTATCTTGTAATGCATCAATACATTCACAAACTCCTGAGAGCCATTCCTTAGCCTATAGATCCCACCTTGCAAAGCATGGTATATCTCCTCCTTCCGAGCAGCCATTCTTCTCACTTGCGCTGGATCTCTTGACCAACAAAGAACTTCAGAAATTGCTTGCTCGTTCTTCATGCCCTCTATTCTTTTGAGTATGAAAGCAGGGGGAGGAGATTTTCCTTCCTCATCAGAGATAGCCATCCAGGCTTGTCTCTCAAGATCAGGATTGTCTTCAACCATCACTCCTTCCCATTCAAATATCGCACCTAACCAACCGCAGCCCATCATTTCCTGTCTAAGCAATGGATTGTGTATTGAAGGATTATCAGCTTTATTCTCTGGTGGCCACAACCCGGGTTTTCTATCATAGTCAGTATCAATCTGGTAGTCCAAATCCTGGGGTATCTTTGCTTCCTCTCTATGTGCATGCTCTCTTGTCAGCTCCATTGCAAGGGCCTTAAACCTTGAAGCCAGTGGTTTATCAGCCCCAAGCCTTGGCCTTGTTATAGACATAGGAGCAATGATCCTCCTGCCAAGAAACTCCTTACATGTGAACCTACATATGTACACTGGTCTCCGCCTATTGGACAAGCCCTTGATTGAAGACCTTCCACACACTGGGAGATGCCCAAAAAGAGAAGTTGCAGCAATTGATTCCACCATTTTCACCGGGCTAAATGATAAGTCCTCCCAAATCAGCTGAGACCCTTTTGAGCTCTTCCCTAATTGGACTCAGGATCACCCAAATATACCTACCCAACAGAGGGTTCAGCAGTCAGGTTGAAATTCTGGGATCAATCACTCTAATTTACACATCAACACATTAAAAAATTCTTAAAACTAAGAGAAGAAACCAGTAATCTACCACAAACCTTTATTTTATTCCAATCAAGAATCAAAGATACTTCACAAAGGTAAAGAACACACGAGTACAATCCAGCTTTACAGTCAAAGAACCACCGCAAAACATCCTTTCAAGCCATGCCCAGAAACCGAATTAACCCCAAATTAACAAAATGAACAACTATTAAACCTAGCAATAATCAAACCAAATATCAACAAACAAAACTCAAGAAACCAATATGGCAAAGGCGTAAGCAGAAATTCCAAAGACCCACCAAAATTATTGACTAGTTACAGTTCTGAAAACCCCTAAACCGATCGAATTAACCCAACTCTACACGCAAAACTACGATGAACGAAATGGATAAAAAAAGAAAAGAGAGAGGGAACACAGATATATCATACAGCGGAGCGATAAAAAGCGATTGGGTAATGAAGAAACCTGGGAAATGATGAGGAATCGAAGGCTAAGGTGCTTGCGACGGAGAGCCAAATACTAGGGAGAGAAAAATTTACAGACGAGAACGAAGAAGAAAGGATGATGAATCAATTTTCCTCTCGTTGATTGATTGCTGGTTTTTCTTTTTTGTGGTTTATATTCAGAGACGATAGCCGACCTACTACGTGTACACGTGTCGGTTCCTTCCCAATTTTTTTTAATCAATATTCAATTCGCGTGGATATTTTGAATAATACTATTCATATTATTCTCGTTACAAAAATAACAATTATCCCAAATTATACACAATGGTCCACTATCTAAAAATGGACCTTGTACTTAAATTGACTTTTATACATTGTTGTATAGCAATATGTTTAAACAGGTAGATTAAATTCAGTATATATGAATTATGATTGTTCGGTTTTATATATTTTTTTAAAAAAAACATTATCAATTTTAAAGTAACTTACTTGAACATCAATTAGTAGTAGCATGTATGGTATTATTTGTGTCACTAAGTGACGGTCAACGAATTGAAATACGGGTAGAAGAAGCAATGTGACACGGACCACAAATCAATTAATGAAGGTGACGTAGTGGAAAGCAAGTGAAGAGTAATGTTGATCTTACATTTGTTCATGGCCTAGAACCGCTCTACGTTATAGATCATTCTCGAGCTAATCCGGTGCCAGTGTCCCAGCCACGTGGCCTCTTGTCTGGGGATCATTTTCGTGCCACCTCATCAACTACTTTAATGTTGCGTGTCTACTTTCAACTAACCGTTCGTGTTCGTGTGGGTGCATTTCATTCCGCTGAATTTAACACCATCATCGTAAATGCTTTCAACGTGAAAAAAACGCATACGATTGTTTCACAAAATCTTGACGTTTTTTTGATGAACTAAACCTTTCTAGTTTCCGGCTCCTGAATTTACCTCCACCGGATGGCCTGAAAGGAAATGATAGATTCATTTCTATTAGCTCCTACTATAGTTCAACGGACAATTCGTTGAAAGACAATATGGGAATTCATTATGGGACACTTGTGAATCCGACCATGTCAAATGATACATTTATCTTTATTATATGGGACACTTGTGAATCCGACCATGTCAAATGATACATTTATCTTTATTATACGGGCCACTAACGAGTCTACTCGTTCAAGATGAAAGTCAGCATGTTTTGCCTCTACCCTGCTTGTGGAGCCCTTAAAAGTCGGGAGGAGAGAGAGGTCAAGAGCATCAACAGCGAACACGACCCCGAGTTAGGGGTACGCAAAGGCTTAAAGACCCATGCTTAAGAGAAGGTGCCCAAAGAGCTGGTCCCTTGGAGACATGAGGAAGCGAGATTTCTTCAAGGGAATCCTGATCCAGACAGATGGAATTGAGGCTCCCCATACACCGCCATGACTAATAAGTTCTGGACTGGAGGGCCGGCGGGGGTACAGAAGTCCCCATTCAACCCGAAGACAACATGGATCTCCTATACATCCTCTGCAACTAGCCCTGCTCCGGCTCCAATCCTCGTCATTAAGGATCCAACTGCATCTCGTCGGATGTACAACCAGTATGATACACCAATTTCATTGAAATTAGTACAGTCATCCCTAAGACACTCTAACATAGTGCCGTTTAGTATCTTTTTAGCTTGTAGTAGGGAAGTTGTAGCTTTTCTGGACGCTGCATCATTCTGTTTATTATGATCCATTGTTATTTAGAGTTTGACTTCCGAGCTTCTATGATATCTTGTATAATATATAATTGCCCCTCGATTATCCCTAAACTGAAGATGAACTTATTTTCATTTTATGTATGGGTGGGATTCCCCATCCCTTTATTTTAAGTCGATGAAAAGATCTCCTCACTTTAGAAAAAAAAATTGAGTTTACGAATTAACAATATCAAACTCTGATCCATATAAGTTATAATAGTTTTCATACAATCATATTTTTTTTTTGAAGAAAATTATGGTGTTATTATTCAGCATCAAAAGCCAATATCACCGGTAGAGATTCCGGTAAAAGGCTTACATTTCACGCCCAATTTGTCCAAAACAAGGCTTTCCGAGCTAGCTCATTAGCTAATCTATTTGCAGTTTTACGAACATGAACTACATTAACTCTATGTATGCTCCAATAACTTACCGTCTGGTAGTAATGCACCCAGAGGGGTAATCAAATTCTCTTCGTCATTAATGCTCAACACCACCCCCAAGAATCAGATTCGATGAGTCCATTGCTCGTCCCGTTATTTTCGATTTATATTCCTTATTGACTATAGAAATCTATAAAATAATTTTTTAAATCCGTAAGGAGAAACCGACATCCTAGAACCCTATTTTGTGAAGATAGATTTACAATATTGCCATCCCGCATGTCTCCACTTATCCACATTTAAGGGTATTTAATTATTGATCGGGTCAAGAGAAATGGTCGGTCGAGAGGTTTGTTTCAGATAGGAATTAATAAAGCGAGGTCAGCCTATGTCTTATTATCTGCATTTAGTTGCAACAACACGATCCGTTGAGAATTTGATGGCTTTCAGGTGACAATAAAACCTCCCTTCATTTCGGTTGCTGGAGAGGTTGGTTGGTTGTGCTGCGCATCATCAAGGTTAGGGACGCCATGGTAATTTCACTTAACCCCCTAATTAAATATGACAAAATCATTAATTATTGGGAACGGTAAAGTTAATTGTTTGATTCTCGTCTTTGATTTCTGCAATTTATAATACTGCCTCAAGATAGTAGAGTACGTGGTCATCGATTTCGAGGTACACCCATATTCCAATACTACCCCTGGTTTCACCTCTCTCATCACTCTTCCATCAAGGGTAATATAGTCTTTTCGTGAAGGTGCACTTGTACAGAACGGCCATTTTTGAGTTGAACAGAATCTCAGCAGTTCTCTGGCCCTCGCGTCAGCTACAGCGAGAGATTTAGCATTTATCCCTCTCTTAAGCCCTTTTGTGAGAGGGTATGGCCACTCATTATTGAGCTTTACTGCTCCACTGCTCTGCAACTCTTTGTCTCTACTTATGATTGATTTGCTTTGCTTTGCCCTGTTCTGCCATTGCCGAGGGCTTTCTGGGTCACTTCTGACAGTTTCTGAGATGGGTTTTTCCTATTTTTCTTAATTGGTGCTTTCTCAGCTCAAGGGATTGGAGGGTATTATGATTGCATCCACTCAAAGTTTTCTGGGTTTTGCTTTCAATTCGCTTCTCTGAGATCTAATTGGGTATGCCCCTTCTCTATGACCTTTTTGAGTTTTCTTTCTGGGTTTTTAGCTCACAATGCAATCCAAGGTGATGTTGTTCACATTGGTTTTGAGCTTTTAGTTGGGGTTCTGTTTCTGGGATCAGTTTTGTTTTTGAATCGAGGTGCTTGATCTCAAAGTTATGAAATCATTGATGATTTGAAAGGGTGTATAAGCTTTTAGGGGGAATGATTAGTTTGTAAGTACACTATCATTGCGCTACTTTTTCTAATTTTAGAGATGCATTTTGTGGTTTTGCTTTCTGATATTGACCCTACTCTTTCTTCTTTCCTTTGGGGTGTAGCTTTCTTCATCAAAGGCCTTAATGGGAACCAAGTGTGCTTCTGTAGGCTTCAGGATCTGTTATTCTATTCTTCATTTTTGTTTCAGAACTTTGATATGGATATGCATATGTGTGTATTGAATTGATAGTATAATCATGAATCCCCTTTGCACTTTGCTGTGGAGATGTTTGTAATTATGGTAAAAATGATTCTTGTTTTGCCTGCTGATAAGTTTTCTGCAAAAAGTATATACATTGAACTTTAGTGCTTGCATTAGGCCTAATTAATGTACCTGGTGTTCATTTCTGGATTGGTATAGGGAGCTTGATGCTTCTGAGTTCATGGGTGTTTCTCACTTGTTTGACTCTCTGCAGATCTTGTGATCTCTAAATGGGACTAGAGAAGGAGTTGGAGTTAAGAAAAGGCCGCTCAGAGGGTCAGAGACCTTGCATTGCCCTTTTATCTCATCAACAATGTTCAGATGTTGGGAAGAGAAGTTCAAAAGGAAAGCCTACCCGAAAGGATGATATATTGAGCCTAAAGGAGGACTCAAAAGAGATCAGCTTTGGTCGCTATCGTAGTTCATCTTGTAAGAATATCCCTCCAAGACCTGACGGGGTTGAAGGAAACATAGAGATGAAGCGAGGTTCCATATATCAAAGCTCCAGAGAGGTCAATAAAATGAAGAAAAGAGTCTCTCTTGAGGGAGGGAGGAGAAGAAGTGCAATGCCACGCAGCAGTGACAGTACATTCTCCTTTAGAGTTGTTGAATCTGATACAGTTCAGAAGAACCAAGCAAAAACAGCTTCTGTTAGCAAATCCTGCTCATCAGATGATTACTTTGAGATATGTCTGGACTCAAACAACAGAGAAAAGTTCTCTGCTCAAAGTATAGGAGAAGCCCCATTAAAGGGCACTGCCCCTCGAAGTAGAGCCACGTCTTTCCCACTGCACAAGTCCTTATCAGCTAAAGTGGGAATGCCCCAGCTACCTTCTCTATCAGAAGGTGATCATTCCTCTAGTAGGACTAGCTCCAAGGCCAGGTTCAGTCCTATCAGAAAGATATTTGATCCTTTTATCAAGTCCAAATCAATGCGAAGTCCTGTAACTGATAAAATGGAGGCATGCAATGTCAAAGATAGTAAAAAGAACAAGACATCTTGGAAACATTTGCTGGATGACATATCAAAGCCACCAAATTTGGAAATCAATTCACTTGTGGCGGGTTCTCCGGTTCACTTACATGGTTGTCTCAAGTCAGAAAACAAAGAGGGAATGCCATTTTTTGAGTTCTCATTGAAGTGCCCCGAAGAAGTACTTGTGGCCAAGGCTTGGAAAGCTGATAATGCTTTTAATTGGGCATACGCATTTCACTCCATCGATAGTACAAAGAAGAGCAATGCCAGTGCATGGGGATCTAATGACAACAACAAAGAGTCCTCAATGCTTGGTCAGATGCAAGTTTCTTGTTATGTATGTTCAGAGTTGAGACATGATGGAGCTTTGGATAATTCTGTGGCCACAGAATGTGTATTGTATGATATTACGCGTGCAAGAACAAGTGCTGCCCAAGATTTTGCTCCCGATATCAATGCTAAAGAATCTGGAAGAAGCAAGCCTTGTGCAGCAAAGGTCAGCCCTCAAACCAAGCAAGTTCTGGACAACATAGAGACGGGTTCTTCATATCTACATCCAAATCTTGAAATTGCAGCCATTGTTATTCAAGTCCCATTCGAGAAGACAGAGAGCTTGAAACACAAGAAAGGGGACAAGATCAGTGAAACATTGTTAAAGCTTCCAAAGACAGAACAGAAGGGAACAATCCCAATCCTAAGTAGCACAAGTCAAGGAAAGGTGAAGGTGGTGATCCCAAGTGGAAACCATGGTTTGCGTAGCGATGAAAGTAAATGCGCTTCATCGTTACTGGACAGATGGAGGCTAGGCGGGCGCTGTGACTGTGGTGGGTGGGACATGGCTTGCCCCCTTGTTGTGTTAAGCAACCCGGAGGATCACCTATCCATTGAAGATCAGCATTCACTAGAACTTTTTGTCCAGGTAAGCTTCATGTTCCATATCAATTACAACCTTAAAGGCTCCCATAAAGGTTTTGACTTGATTCTGGTTTTGTGGGCAGGGATCGAAGGAGGGTACAGCGGCGTTGACCTTAACGCTGGTAGAAGAGGGAGAGTATGCAGTTGACTTTCATGCGCAGTTGTCAACTGTGCAGGCATTCTCCATTTGTGTTGCCATGTTGCATAGCACCGGAGCTCGTGCTTGCGCGGGACCAGAGAAGAGTATGCAGTTGCCACAATGCAGCTCCCTGAAGATGCTTCTGGAGGAAGAGGTGAAGTTCTTGATTGACACGGCCACGGAGGAGGACAAGAGGAAAGTAACAAAGACGAGGAAGGAAATCCCAGCATCGTTTATGCTCAACCCTCCATTTTGTCCCAATATAGCTAGAGTCTAAACCTAGTGAGCTAGCTGAAATACCATGTAAATTGTTGGGTTCTACAACTAAGATGTCACATTCTTTTATTTAGTGTGATCCATGTTGTTATACAACTCGTTTATGTTTTATTAAACGTGAAATATTGTGAATCGACAGATTTATCCACTTACTCGACAAGGCAGCATGCCCTCGCCGCATGCGGCCAGAATTAATAGAATGTGGCGTTGTGTGTCGCCTCGACATGGAGGTCCGGAAATTTTTTGACCGATGATCTACTGAGCTGAAACCATAGATTTGATTTTCCTATAAATATGAAGCTAAGAAACAAGACTAGGAGAAACCTCTCTCTAGAAAAGCCTATCTCCCTCTTCAATCTAATCCTAACCCCCTTCTCCACCGGTGTTTATCGTTGCCTTCGGGCATGATTTTTACCGGTGGAGGACCCCCGCGTCCTTTTCTTCTCTTCCCCCCGCGTTATCCTCTTGTTCAGCTCCTTCTCCTTCCTTCTCTCTTTTGCTCTAAACCCTAATTTTTGCCTCTGCCGTCGCCCCTTGTCCTCGTCGGCTCCGGCCAAGGTTTCGGTCTGGATGTGGCCTGTGGTGGCTCCTCCTCCCTCTCCGCCCGTTTTCCCTTCTCATCCCTTCCCCTTTTTCTTCCCCTCGCTGCTTCTGAGCTTTAGTCGAGGTTCGTCCTTCTCAGGGACCTCGTGGGGAGCAGATTTGGGTCTGTTTTGACCAAATATGTCTCGCTCATACCGGAGTTCCTATCGTTCCCTCTCGTCTCCATCCAATTCGTCTTGGTAGCTCACGTTTGGGACTTCGGAAGGTCTGGGTGTGGGAAGCCGTTTCTGGTGGTTCAGATCGGCGCATATCTGCTTTGGTTTCAGGTGGTTGCAAGGCTTCCCCCTCGTCCCCGTCGTTGCAGGCTCGATTTTGGGCCTATTTCTTGTCATCCTTAGTAGCTCTCCAAGATCTAGATGTGGGAAGCCGCTTCTGGTGGTTCAGATCGACATGGATTTCGGCTGCTTCTGGTGGCCCCCCCGCGCCCCCTCCCCCCCACCCAGCCGAATCCGGCTCCATCCCACACCCGACCCAGATGCTCGGCCCAACACCATCCACTGCTGTGGTGTCGACACCTGCTCCTCCTGAGACCATTCATCATATGGTTACACGAAGCAGGTCCGGTATCACTAAGCCCAAAATACCCTTTAACCTTCACTCTACCACTTCGTTATCCCCTATACCCTGAAACCCAAAAGATGCTTTGTCCGACCGTGGAAACTCTCTATGACAAACGAATTTAATGCTTTCATTAATAATAAGACGTGGGCTTTGGTTCCACGTCCTTTG
>JAYMSV010000436.1:0-17137 GCA_036897745.1 Erodium moschatum
TACGCGGTCCAGCTGGCGAAGCTGGGCAACGCGCACGTGACCGCCACCTGCGGGGCCCGCAACATCGAGTTCGTGAAGAGTCTGGGCGCAGACGAGGCCATCGACTACAAAACCCCCGAGGGGGCCGCACTAAAGAGCCCCTCGGGGAAAAAATACGACGCGGTGATCCACTGCACGACAGGGATCACGTGGTCGACGTTCGAGCCCAATCTGGGCCCGAACGGGAAGGTCATCGACCTTACCCCCGGGCCCGGGGCGTTTGCGACCGTCCTCCTTAAGAAGGTTACGTTTTCGAAGAAGCGACTCGTGCCGTTGTTCGCCTCTCCCACCGCGAAGAACCTAGAAATTATGGTGAAGCTATTGGAGGAGGGGAAGGTGAAGACTGTGATCGACTCTAAGCATCCATTGAGCAAGGCCGAGGAAGCTTGGGCTAAGAGTATTGATGGACATGCCACCGGTAAGATCGTTGTGGAACCCTAAGTGAAGAAGATACTATTTGTTTATGTAATTATGTACCATAATATTGATCATTACTTATTTGTATAATTACAATAATGTAACTGAAAATGATTATGTGAAGTGTATCCTTGTAAGTTTTTGTATACTTTTGATTCATGACTTGGCATAGTAGTCATGTTTTGTCGTTGCAGAAGTTCAATTAATCCGCTATGTCATTTCCGTGATTTGATTATAATAATCCATTAGAATAATCCGCTATTCAATTTTATTAGTTAGTCTTCTTTTTGGTGATTATAAAAACGTTAGTTGTCGTTTTGTTGTACTTCATACAAATTTGTTTCAAATAGACGAATTTTCCTTTTAACTTCTAAAATCTACAATTTTATGACCCGTTATACGGTGCATATGTTTTTTTAGGAGAATTATAGTATAAAAGGGTAGACACAGTCTGAGACATGTCCGAAACGCTGATCCAACAATAAAGGTGTCCGACTATTCCAGGTGGAAAAGCAGGAGGCGCATATATCATTTTTCTCCGCTTAACTCCAATCAATCTGTTTTGCCTGAACTGCACATTGACCATTTGGTGGGGACCTGTTGGGAAGGAAGGGAGTACTTCAGGTGACCGAGGAGTTTCCCGAGAAAAGTACCAGATCTCATCGGACATGGTGTGTCTCTTCAACAGCACCGAATGACTCTCGTCAGATTGATTGGATCTGACGAGGTTGTACAAGTATCCCTTATATTTATGGTCCATTTCCATGGGCTTTTCTCTCGGATGACTGTGGCCCAATAGAAAAGCCCAAAGCCAGCAAAACCAATGAGGCCCATATAATTAATAATCTTAATCTACATTAAATTTGAATTTTAAGAGTGGGGTTTGATTTTCCTTAAACACAGCAACTTTTTCGTTGAAGCTTATCGGTTTGTTCTTAATGACACGTCATCATCACAATCCAGACAGCGCGTAGAACCAATCCTGACAGCATAAAAGCATTTCCGTAATATCTACGCAGTTCCAAGGGCAATAACGTAAATCACCATAAACCGAACGAGGGACCACATTTTCTCCCCACCACACGCATTTCTAATTTCAAACGCAAAATAAAAAAAATAAATAAACAATTGTTTTTTCTATTTTTAATTTTTAATTTTTTTTTTTATTTTCAATATTTCTTTGGTTTCTTCTCCTTCGCTTCTTCTTCAGGATTCATCTCTCTTTGGCTTCTTCAGTAATCAATCAATCTCTCTCTAGAAACCTCTCTCTCTCTCTAGGATACGGTTTTGTCTATCTCTTCTCTCGCCGTCGACGAAGCCGATTGTGCATTGCCGGTCGATTTCTCCTCCCGGAGATCTCTGCTCCGATCGCCTCCACGGTGAGTTCATGTCTCGTAGATCTTTCGTTCCTCGATTTTTTCGCTGTGGTTCGTCGTTTTCAGCTCGATTGTTGTCGTTTCGAGCTCCAATTTGTGTTCTGAATCGAAATGCAGCTCCTTGTCCTCTGGAAGTGAATGGAAATTTGGGATTTTGATTTTTCCCCCCTAATTTTGTTCGGCTCGCATTATTCTATTTTCGTGAATAATTGTTTTACTTGTTTGATCACAGTTTGGTTTTGTTGTGTTGTGTTGCTCCAAAGGGTGAGATTTGCAATTCATGTTTTGATTTGATCTTCTGTGTGATTGTGTTTTTGATTTTGCTTTTCCCCCAATTCATGGCTTCATCTTTGTTGAGCAAAGGGCTTTCTTTGGTGAGCAAGATGTGTTTGTATTGGGTGAAATTAAATTGGGTGCAAATTAAATTCAATTTTAGCTGTATGCAAAAGAGGAACTGGGTTATGTTTTTTTTTCCCTTGGTGATAGCTTCAGAGTCATGTTGACCTGATATAATCTGTGCTGAAAACAAAAAAATCTAAAATTTAAAATCATCTATTTTCTGATGACCAGTAGTGATAAGTATTGGTGATAGTAGTATTTTCATTATTTTGTTCTCTTGCTGATGAAAGACTTCAATTTCGTTCACAAAGATAAAGGATAATCTATGTTTCTTTTTCTACCAACATCCAAATGAAGCTTACGGCTTGATTTATCTTACATGTGTTAGCCATATTAGGGTCTGAAAAATGAATTAATAAAGATGAGTTTTCTTATTGAAAGATCAAATCGACATGTGGAGCTACATGTCCTGAAGAACAGTCTTATGCTCCAAGTGCTTTAGGGTCCTTTTGTAGGAAAAAAAGATCAAGTAGTATGAAAGTTAACTAAAGCTCACTGTTATTTTATTTTGTCTCGTTCATCGTACAAACCTTAATCAGAATTTTGTTTTATTTTATGTACTAGCTTGTCACTTTTAGTTTCTGTGATGAAGGATACAATATTCTGCATTTTGAGTTCTATTGATTCTCCAACCTTTTGTTGCAGCTGGTTACCATTGTTTTTTTTATAGATGGGACATCCTTTCAGAATCAGTTGATGCGTTGAATGTCTGCTTTAGTGGAGTTGTAGGAGAAATCTTACATCTTGATTGTTTGTAGATGATACCCGCTAACTGCAGCTTGTAGAGGCTGCAATAAGAATGTTGATAACTTTTTGGCTGATGTACAATGACTCGTACCATGAAAAGTGGGTTTTCGACAACATCGTACTTTTCCTGCTACAGTTTAGCAATAATATGCATCCACAAGCTGGAGACGGACATTCTGTTAACTTTGTAGACGCCTCTATTTGGATGTTACTTGAGGTCCATTGAGAACTTGTTGATCATTATTCCCTGATATTCTAATAATGGAGAGGTATGTTTATTTTCTTTCATGGATCTCTGCTTCTGATGCTTATGGAGTGTTGACTGTGATTTTCTTCTGATACAATTTGTCCTATATTTCCTCTCCAGGTATAGAATTTTGGAAGAGCTTGGAGACGGTACCTGTGGCAGTGTATATAAGGCCCTCAATGCAGAAACATATGAAATCGTTGCTGTGAAGAAAATGAAGAGAAAGTTTTATTTCTGGGATGAATGTGTAAACCTAAGAGAAGTGAAGGTCAGTGATGAATTACTTGAACTGTAGAGTATGTGGATATCTTGCGTCTGATTATGCAGAAGTCTGTTCATTGTTTGTGTAAATACAAGATTTTTTAGGGACAATTGCAAAAAAAGTACCCTGGTATTCACTTTTTTCAATTTGTAGCCATATTCTTTGGTAATTGCAAAAAAGTGCCCCGAACTTGTCTTCTTGTTGCCCTTTGTGTAAATTTGTTCCAAAATGATGATTTTACTCTTGAAAATAGTAAGTAAAAAGCAAATTATAAGGGTAAAATCATCATTTTTATACAGATTGCAACAAAAAGTCAAGTTCTTGGTAGTTTTTTTGCAATTATCAAAGAAGAAGGCTACACGTTGCAAAAAATGAAAACATCAGGGTACTTTTTTTGCAATTATCACTTTTTTTATTATTACGCAAGTGAGCCTTTGATTGATACATAATTTCCTTCTGCAGGCACTTCGTAAATTGAACCATCCCAATATCATTAAATTGAAGGAGGTGGTTAGGGACAATAATGAACTTTTTTTCATTTTTGATTACATGGTAAGGGCCTATATTTAGAATTTCTTTTTTGCTCTCTCGTTGTGTTTTCATATTATTTGGAATTTCTTAGTAATCATTGAATACATGATGCTGGACATGGTAGTTAATGTGGTAGGGTCACACATGTGCTCCTTAAACCCTCTCTGATACATGTATTATCCTGATTATTTTTATCTGAATGTATGCAAGGGATAATTGCAAAAAAAGTACCTTGAGGTATTCACTTTTTGCAAGTTGTAGCCCTCATCTTTTCTAATTGCAAAAAAGTTCCCTGAACTTGCCTTTTCGTTGTCCTTTGTGGAACTTAGTTTAAAAATGATGATTTTACCCTTGAAATTCTAAAATTTAAAAATAGAGTAAAAAAAACAGAATTTTCACCTCCCTTAATTTCCTTCCTCTTTGGACATACAAAAAGGAAGAAAATTAGGGAGATAAAAATCTTGGTTTTTTTTGAACAAATTCACACGAAGTGCAACAAAAAAGGCAAGTTCAAGGCACTTCTTTGCAATTATCCAAGAAGCGGGCTACAAATTGCAAAAGGTGAATATCTCAGGGTACTTTTTGCAATTATCCCTACATGTAATGATGTTTCTTGAGTAAAAAAATGTGAGTACTGACCCGAACAAATTGATTTTTAGACAGATGAATTGATTGTTCAAGAAAGCTGGTACATATTTGAAAGTTGAACACGTTTTCTATGCCCTGTGTTTAGTTGATTTCCCTATATACAAGCCAATACTAAACCTACTGAATAGGCAATAGGAGGTAAAATTCGATGAACTCAAAGTTCTCATTCATCACATTGACATGGGAATTAGTTTCTATAGAATCACATGTGCATCTTTTGACTGATGTATTGCATCTTTTATGCAATGAAAGGTTATCGAAAACCGATTACTCATTGTCAAATCAATTTTCCAGGAATTTAATCTCTACCAAACAATGAGAGAACGGATAAGGCCCTTTTCAGAGGAGGAGATACGAAACTATATGTCTCAGATGCTGCAAGGACTTGTTCACATGCATCAAAATGGATATTTTCACCGGGATTTAAAACCTGGTAAAAATTAGAAATCAACTTTCGTTGTCTTTGGTGATTTATTTGCTGAAATTTTCTGTTCAGTTTTATTTTGTGATAAAACAATGAATTTTTATATTCTTCTTCGTAGAGAATTTGCTTGTAACAAATGATGTTCTTAAGATTGCTGACTTTGGACTAGCTAGGGAGGTATCATCACTGCCTCCTTATACTGAATATGTTTCCACACGGTGGTAAGTTGTCTTATCTATCATGTCATTTTATTTGTTGTATTTCCATATGTGGATTATCTCTTCTATTATCCTATAAATTTAACGTTAATCAGATAATATTTCCACATATTATAGCTTGGTTCAAATCTGTAATGTAGGTATCGAGCACCCGAAGTCTTGTTGCAATCTTCATCATACACACCTGCAATAGGTATACCTTGTCCTCCAAATTTAATTGTACAATAATCCAAATCTAATACACATCAGATCTTATAAACCACTTTAACCTGCAATAGGTATGTGGTATGCCTTGTCCTCCAACTTTAATTGTGGAATAATCCAAATGTAATACTCATGAAATCTTTAACATCACCATGTTTTTAAGAAGTAACACTAATTTTTATTGAAAAAATTGTTGATGATGTTATTCTATGACATCTGGTAACTTCGAAAGCACGCTAATTTTTTTATCAAACAAAATGTTGTTTTTCCTTATTGTATGATTACTAATTTGTGAAAATCTCATACAGACATGTGGGCTGTTGGCGCAATACTAGCTGAGCTTTTCACTTTGTCCCCTATTTTTCCTGGCGAAAGGTGATTATTTCTCCCATTTTTCTTCTACATATGCATTAATAGATAATTATACATGTTCTAGTTAGAAGCTAATATCATGAGAAAATAACAAGGCATCACATATAACCCCATGCTGAATATGAAGCCCCTTGAGTTGGGTCTGGCCCATTACAACAACTCATAAGACCCACTTTGAGTTGGGCCTGGTCCATTACAACTTATAAGGCCCAATATGATCATCTTAGTTAACTTGTGAGACTAATATGATCCACATGCAGTGAAATGGATCAGTTGTACAAGATATGCTGTATTCTAGGTGCACCAGATTGGACTTCTTTCCCTGGAGCGACCAATATCTCTCGATTAATCAGTATTAGCTATTCAGAGGTAAGTCGGTTTGAATTAATTTACAACCAATTCTTTCCTGACTATTTCTCCTGATTTTCTTCTCTGTTGCAATGTTTTACTAGATTTTGCCAGCCAATCTCTCTGATATCATTCCTAATGCTAGTTCAGCAGCTATTGATTTGATCACGGTGGGTAGTTTTGAAAAGAATATCCATCAACCATCCACATTTTTAATAAACATCTTTTACTAATATAGACTTTATACAATTTTCTGATGCTCTCTTTTTACTGTCCACAGAGGCTATGTTCGTGGGACCCGTTAAAGAGGCCGACTGCCGAACAAGCCTTATTACACCCATTCTTCCATGTAATATAAGATCGTGGATTGAATTTGTGCATTCTTATCATAGATTTGTATCGAGTTTCTGATGTATTATGAATAGGTGGACATGTGGGATCCTTACCCGCTTCATGATCCTCTTGAGCTCAAGCTAAATAGCATTGGTGAGTTTTCTGAATTGTGTGTTCTGGGTTTTAGATTATACAAGCTAGGAATAATTGCAAAAAAGTGAATACCTCAGGGTACTTTTTTGCAATCATCCCTAGATTATGCAAGCTATTGTCTAATTCTATTCAACCTTCAAGCTTTAGTGCTTAATCTTTTCCTCCATATTCCTCAGCAGCAGAGCCAAATCTTGAGTTGAACTTATGGGACTTCGACACTGAACCTGATGATTGCTTTCTTGGATTGACTTTGGCGGTGAAGCCCAGTACTACAGACTTAGGTAATTAAATAAGATTTTAGGATTTCTTGCATTTATTTCTCTCAAGTCTTTTTTCTGCTTCTGAAATGGTTTTCAAAATACCGAACTTTCTTTTTTATGATGTCATAAATGCTGCTCTTATCTGACCCGTTGAATATCTCCTGCAGAGATGGTCCATAACGTATCTCAGGGCATGACGGAAGTAAGTTTGTTTGTATTATTGAACTCATTCAATGATGCTATTGTTCGATATCTATAAACCTGAATTAATTATTAATTTCACTATGTAGGATATACTGTTCTGCTCCAGTTTTCAAGACCAATCGGAACGTTCAGGTAAAAAAAATTGTGTCCCGCTTGTTTTTAGCAAGGAATCTTTTTTTACCCGTCTCGTGTTATTCACTAACTCGTTATGGGTCCTTGTTCTCCAGTTTTCTGGTCGCTTCTTCCTCCCGATCAAGATGGAATTTCCGCACCGGTTGAATCTTCCTTGTCACTGTCATTCAGGTCAGTGCTTTGGTCTGTTCTCGATACAAGTTGTTGAAGTGTTAATCCCACATCGACTAAATATAGAATAAATGAGCTGCTCACAAAGATTAGGGCCACACCCAACTAAAAAGTGGGCCCCTTTTGAATAAAATTAGGTATCATTGCAAGAAAGACCCTGAGGTATTCATTTTTTGCAACTTGTAGCCCTCTTCTTTGATAATTGCAAAAAGTACCATAAACTTGTCTTTTTGTTGCAATTTGTATAAAAATGGCGATTTTACCATTACAATTTAGATTTTTTTTAAAATCCACATTTTCATATCCCTTAATATGTATTAGAGCCTGGTTTGACCCACGTGGTAGATGTCCATATGCAGATGTCCGCTGTAGCCCACGTGTAGAAGTCCAGTCCTACACACAACCCTACGAAAAGAATTGAACTTTTAGTTTTAGAAGCCCGACCCAATATAAGTGGCCCGTTTCAATTGTTGTCAACAGCCCAGACTAACCTTGTACTGTACCGTTCTTTGCAGCTCGATTCAGCATCCATCTATGGTAGTTCCACAGTCAGCCGGGCTGACAATGCCTAACTTCTTAGACCGCCCACTGCTGGCACCTCTCCAGCAAGGCCAATACCTCTGAGTTCTGAAAACCCGAGGGACTGTAAATTATTTGTATCTTTCCTTTTCCGCATGTATAGTGTATACACTTTGACGAACCTATTTACTGTAATATTCAACTACAATACAAGCATTTTTGAAAGAATATATACAACTACCTTGTGAATGTACTGATCTGTTCCATGTTTTGGGGTCTTTAAGGTTTCCTGAAATAGAAGAAGTAGCTATTTGTAGCAACCCATGTTTTGATTAAGCAACTATGTTTGTGTTGTGGTCCAGAGCGGCTCCAACTCATTTCAGTACTCTATGAAAGAGCCATGTTTTCTGGACGGTGTCCTTAAACGACATGTCGGCTGTAGGTGTAAAGAAAGCAGAGGACAAGCAAAACAAATAGGCATGTTTTGTGGCAAAAAGGACATCTCTTTAGTCTCTCTGCTGTAAAAACCTTGTATGCCTTTCATGTTTTGTCTCAGAATAGTGTCTTGTTTGGGAACATTTTGGGTGTCAAGTGATGTGTGAGTTGTTTACAACTCATCGATTCCCGTTTTGATTCCATTGTAGATTCGATAGTATGTATTGAAAGTTCAATAGATTACTATCCAAACCGATACGATACGTTGACTGATGTTGAATCCGATGAAGATATGAACATGATTACAAAAGGAAATATCAAGGGGTATTTGTTTTTTCACAATTTGCAACCCTCTTATTTGATGCAAAAAATACCTTGAATTTGTCTTTTTGTTGAATTCGAATAAAAATAACATTTTTACCCTTACATTCATTCCCTTTTGTAGTGTACAAAAGAAATAAGGAATTTGAAGGATAAAAAACTGATTTTTTTTTTGTTTTTTAATTATTATTTTAAAATTTTGAAGGGTAAACTTGCATTGTTAAAAAAAAACTTATTTAAAGGGCAGATAAACATTTTTTTTGCAATTATCAAAGAAAATGACTAGATTGTGTAAAAAGTGAATACCTTAAGGTATTTTTTTACGGTTGTCTTTGCGTTTAGTGTCTTTTTAGGAACCTTTTGGATGTATTTTATTCTTGGTTTTTGGGTGTCAAGTGATGTGCGAGTTGTTTACAGCTCATTAATTCCCTGTTTTGATTCCGTTGTAGATTCGATGGAATGTATTGACTGTTAAACAAATTACCATACGAATCGACTGGTATTAAATCCGATAAAAATATGATCTTTGTGTCATATTCTTTAAGGTAAGATTGTGTGGTTGTCTATGACCATACATTTTGCACATGTTGATGTATTTATTGCCACTTGATGTTTCCTCCATCCTTCCTCCACACTTTCCTTGTTAGTCCTTTTGAGTATTAATACCATGAATCATGAATCCTTTGTACCTCTCATTTACCTAATGCTTGTTCTCAAACAATATTAATTAAATCCGTATAATAGATTCGTACACGTAAACATATAATACACGATTAATAATACCGGATTAGATTTATCAGAAATCACGACAATCGTGTTAAAATTAAACGTCCCGATCGAATAAAAACCGATTCAAACATGAAACTTGTTGTTACCTTTGACAAAAAAACACCTTTTTCTTCCCTTTATGCCCATAATTTCTCATTTGAGGTCATTAGGAGCATAAATACATGAAGGGTAAAAAGGGGATCATGATCTTATCTTTTGCTTGAGAACCCTCTTTCTTATTCTCATGTCTGGATTCTTCTATACACATATACATACACACAAATATCTCTCTCTCTCCAATCCCTCTCCTTTATATATACTCCTCTCCCCCAACCTTTCTATTTTCTCTTCCTTTTGGGTTTTTTCTTAGGGAGAGACTTGAGAACAATCAAAGAGATTGAGAGAGAGAGAGCCTCTTGTCTCAACACAAACCCAAACTCGCATCAAAACCCAGTTTTGGAGAAGATCTGAATCAACAAACACACACATCATATATATTTTACAGAGAGAGAGAGAAGCAGCTCTCTGGGTATTAAAAAAAACTCCTTTTTTATTCTACCTTTGAGATCTTGCCATTCTTCTGATACAATGTCTACTCTTTGCCCTTTCAAAATTTGAAACCAAACCCATTTCAGCTTTCCCTCTCTGCTCATCTGGTTTTGTTTCCTGGAAAATTTATTTGCCACTCTTGACGTTTTCAATCTGATTTAGAACATCCCTTTGCTATTTTGAGAGGTTTTTCATGTTTCTGGAAAGTGATAAGATTGTATGTGTTTTTCTATTTGGGGGTTTTTGAGGATTGGTGTCTTGTGTTTTGAAAGTGGGTGCTTTTTTGCTTGTTGGTGTGTTCTAGGGTTTGCTCGGATCTCCACTGGGATCAGCCCTGATTGTGGTTTATGATCAGATGGATTGCTGATTGGTGTATAAGAGCTGGAGATTGGTTTTTACAGCTAAATTTCAATTTTTTGCATCAATTCGAGATTGGTTCAGCAGTTGTGCTTTGTGGGTCTTGGTCTGTGCATCATAACCCAACCCAATACATCATATTTTCAAGCAATTTGAGATTAGTAGCTGAGGTTTTCTCCATATGAAGGTTATGATCTGTTTGCTTGTATGAGTTTTGGTCTTTAAACCCAGGAAGTGATCCTGATGTTGGTTTTTGCTGATGAACAGGTTATAGTTTTCGAACCACTAAATTCGTCGATAATACCTTACCATTTCGTTGCTGTTACTCAATCGAACTGTTACAAGTTACAAGAGTGAAGCTGTTTCAGCTTTGAATCTCGATAGTGAAGAATCGAGCATTTGGGCCTCTGGATTTGGATTATTTGATAGATTTGTGGAGTTCTTGAGTGTAATTCGTGGCTAGAAGAAACTTTTGATACGGGGTTTCATGAGGTAGTCGATAATGTGGAAGATTATGGAGTGAAATTGAAGCTGGAAATGAATGCTTGGTCATGGTGCATGGACATAGTTTCTGGTCTGTTCCTGTGTTGGAACATCTGATCTGGATAGCCTGTTACTGCATCACGTGCAATGTCTCGCTGCTTTCCATTTCCTCCTCCAGGATTTGAAAAGAGGGCTAGGGTTGATGATTCGGACTTGCTGACAAAGGTTCATATTCATCTTTTTGGTTAATTGCGATTGTTATAGAATTTATTAGTGAGTATAGGTAATGGAATTTGGGTAATTCAGAAGAAAAACAACTAGAATGTCTTCATGTACTGTGTGAAAACATTAGTGGAGGGAAATGTTGCCTTACCACTTGGGTTGGCCTGGTGGTCAAAGAGCTCTCTCGCCTCCTTGAGGCCTGAGATTAGTACCTTAGTAGGTGCTTCTGTTTGGAGCAGGTGGGAATGGAGGTTAAGTTATCTTATCAAATTTGGGTAATTTAAAGGAATAGAATGTTTTCATATACTGTGTGAGAATATAGAGGGAATTGTTGCCTGCATTGTAAGGGCATCTGCAGTGGGAGGCCGAGGCGAAACAGGGGCAAATTGTTGAAAGAATTGGTTTTGGTAGTTTCGGTCGATTCTCTCCTCAGGGACGGAAGATTCATCGCCCTGTGAATTCGCCTCAGTTTGCCCACCTATAGGCCACTTGTCAAGCGACACGTGGCTAGAAACACGGATTCACCTTGCTGAATTGCCTCCAGTGTTGTGGGAGGGAGTGTTGTGGGAGGGAGTGAAAGGGGGCGAATGGAGGCTAATCCCCTAATGTACTGTAGAAGCTCTAAGAGATAAAGATATGGTAGAAGAGTTCATAAGTTTGGAAAGGATTGAATAATGTACTGTAGAAGCAATGCTAAGCTTATACGTTAGGGCCTCCTAGCTTGTGATGCCTAACTGCTAGAAACCTAATTAGAAATCGACTTTTGGGCATTGACTATATCGAACAATCTTGAATTTAGTGTTTTGTGAAGCATAAACAATGGAGTTCTTTGTTTTGTCATGCTAAGCTTTTCTAGGTTAAAGCCTCCTTGTTTTGTGATGCCTATGAGTTAAACTTACTTAGAAATCGACTTTTGGGCATTGACTATATTGAACAATCTCGAATTTAGAAGGTAGTGCTATCCTTGAAATTTCTGTAGAGGTTCTGATGATACAAGATCTCTTCTAGCACTATTTATGACTGGGGATAAAGCTAAACTTTGTTAATGTCAATATTCTGTCACTAAATGAGTGTTGTTCATGTTACTTCGATAATCTGTAAGTTCTCACTACTTGAACTCCTCGCTGTTTCTGTTTTAAAAGGGAATTTATTGTAATGAAAATGTGTTGTAGCAAATTAGTCTTAGTTGTGCAGATGGTATATGAAGTTTCTATTCATACTTTGGAGTTCTGGTGTCAGTTTAGTTTCTCATGTTTAACTCTAGGGTTTGAGATTGTCCTTAGGGTCTTATAGAGTAAATGAGTAATAGTCACTCATAAGTCATAACCGAAGAGATTAGTATCTGATTAGGAACATAGTTCTTGACTAGTAGACATGGATAAACAGGAATCGATACTGAAAATGGGTTATTTCAAAGGGATAATTGCAAAAAAGTACCCCAAGGTACTCATTTTTGCAACTTGTAGCTGCTTCTTTGATAATTGCAAAAAAGTACCTTGAATTAGAAAATGATGATTTGATAATTTTTAGCTGCTCTGAACCTGTCTTTTTGTTGTAATTTGTATGAAAATGATAATTTTACCCCTACAATTTAGATTCTAAAATAAGTAAAAATCCAAAATTTCATATCCCTCACTTTTCTTCCTCTTTGTACCGTTCAAAGAGTAAGAAATTTGGATTTTTATTCTTTAACTAGTATTTTATAAATTTAAATTTCCAAGGGTAGAGTAGCAGTTTTGAATTTCTTTATAGAAAGTGCGATAAAAAGACAGGTTCAGAGCACTTTTTTACAATTATCGAAGAAGGGGGCTACAGGTTGCAAAAAGTGAACATCTTAGGACACTTTTTTGCAATTTACCCTATTTTAGATAGTTGTTCTCTCCACTCTGCTGTTTTGTGCGTTTGATTTTGGCTTTAAGGGTAATTGGTAACATACTTTACATGATGTCAAGAATTAGGCAAATCCTCAATTTTATCTTAACTTCATATACAATCAGCAATAGAAAAGATTTTTACAGAGCCAACTTAAATATGTTTATTTAGTCTAAAAGTATTGTTTAAAGCCGACCATGAGTTTGAAATTGTGGATTCATGATATTATCTTTATCGGGTTTCATGTGTTCATTTGTAACATCATTTTTCAGGAGAAGCAGAAAGAGAAAAAACATAAAAAGGATAAGAAGGACAAGGAAAAGAGGGAAGGTAAAGAAAAAAAGAACAAAGAGAGAAGTAAAGACAAGAAGAAAGACTGGAAGGAGAAGAAGGACAAGGAACGGGATAAAGATAAGCAATCAGAGTGCAACAATGGAGAGAATGTTGAGATCAAGGATACAAAGTATGTGCAAGAGTTGGCCCGGAGAATCAAAGATGAAGATAGAGCGATTGGAAGCCAAATGGTTAAAGACCAAAGAAGAGTTGTATTACCGGAGAAGGTGGTGGAGATCAATAATGCCAAATTGTTCAAAGATGAGAAGAAGATCAATGGATTTACAAACCACATTGATCCTAGGATTTTGGAAAATGAAAGAAACTCCTTTGGTATTGATCGGGCTAGAGTTGATGGAAAGGCTAAACCGGCTGATCTTAATGTGGAGAAGAAGATGGAAGGGAAAGAGAAGGATAAACCAAATGGAAGTGAGAAACACAAGGACAGAGATAAAGAGAAGAGAAGTAAATCGAAGGATAAAGATAGGAAGAGAGAAAAGGAAAAGAAGGAGAAGGAAAAGAAGGAGAAAGTGAAGAAGACCGAACCGAGCAAAGAGAAGCCTAAGGATATGACAAGTTCTTGCATTGTTAAACCATCAAACAACCTAAATCTTGGTGTACTTGAGGAGGTTGAGATGAAGAAAGAACCAACCAAAGAGCAGCCTAAATTAAAAGAAAATATCAATCTAAGCTCCAGTACCAAGACCTGTTCTGATGAAGGAATTCTTGGCCAGCGTAAGGAGGTGGAGATGAAGAAAGAACCTATATGCAGCAAGGACATGCCGGTGATTAGCAGCATTAAATTATCAAGCCATGTCAAGGAGGCCATCAAGAGTTCTAACGGTGAAGTAGTTCTTGGTAAGCGTAAGGAGATTGAGATGAAGAAAGAACTCATATCAAAAGACATCATGTCCATGCCAGTGGTTAACAACATTAAATTATCAAACCATGTCAAGGAGGGCGTCAAGAGGTCTTCTAATGGTGAGGGATTTCTTAGCAAGCGTAAGGAGATTGAGACGAAGAAAGAACTCATATCAAAAGACATCATGTCCATGCCAGGGTTTAGCAGCATTAAATTATCAAACCATGTCAAGGAGGGCATCAAGAGTTCTAACGGTGAAGGAGTTCTTGGTAAGCGCAAGGAACCTGAACCTGAGATGAACGGGATACTAAATGGTGAGTTCTTTCTTGTGGCATACAAATATAGATGCTTGTTTGTGACCAAAGGTATTACATTAGTTGTATGAAACAGTGCCTGGTAACTAATTGATTGGCATCGTGCTTTTGTAATCCCGACTCTCCTGTTAGCTAATAATTGGTCTCGGGTTACTGTTATTTGACATTGTTGAAGTGTGTGTCCCTCATCAAAGTATGTGGATGAATTGGCCCACTAGGTTGGTTTGGTGGTGAAGAGAGTTCTCTCACCTCCTTGAGGTCTCAAGTTCGAATCCTAGTGAGTACATCTGCTTGGGGGCAGATGTGTGTGGAGGTTAGACTAGAATAGAGTAGGATTTCCCTGTTTACTTTCCGATAAAAAAAGTATGTGGATGAGTTGACCACTTGATATGCATATTGATGCCTGGCTGGAGCTTTGGGGTTGGATTTTAACGTGATATCAGAACTGGTTTGGGCTTGTGAGTTTGCTCTAGTGTGCAGGAACCTCCCTTAGGTGTTGAAGTGTGTACCGGTGCCTAAGTGTGGGGCCTACACATGAGGAGAAGTGTTGTAGTGTGTGTCCCATATCAGATGTATGTGAATGAATTGACCACATATAAGCATATTGATGCCTCTTCCCGTCATGCCAGCCTAAGCTTCTGGGTTGGATCAAATTTCAACACACACTATTGATTTGTCATGCATCCATCTTTTGCTTGATATACATGTCTTTCAGACAGTTTTTCGTTCTTCTTGTTCCTTATTTCTTGAACTTTATCACAGATAATGGAACCCGGCCTCACAAGTCACCAAGACTCGTCACCTCATCTCATCCCGTGGTGGAAAACGGTAGGAAAAAGGAATCTACCCAATTCATCGAACAAGTTGAACCTGAGAGGCAGGTTGCTACCAGCAAGAAACAGAGGATCAATGGTTCGGTCGATGCTCAGCCACCCTATGCAAGCTCTAAAAGGCCCTCTCATGCCACTACAACTCCACAAGTGAATGAAAACGGCGAGTTAAGTAGAAAGCCAAAGCCACCACACCCGGATTCCATGTATCTAAATCAGATTCTCTCTATACCAAAGATAGAGGAAGTATCTGATCTTGATGATCAAGAATGGCTATTTAGAAGTAACAACCAGCTGTCAAAGAAGCCAAAGGTAGGCTCTTTTGAGGACAGAACATCACAGGTCTGGGCAAAAGGTTTACAGATAGAGTCTGCTGATATCTATGCCTTGCCATACGTGACCCCGTACTGAGGGGACTTACTTGGCCCTCAAGTTACTGATCTCTGTTGCTGGTAAGCATCGACTATATCCAATTAGATTGTCCGGAAAGTGATTTATTTGTGGAACTTGTTCATGGAAACATCTTTTAGAAAGAGGGACAATGTGGAATTTATCGAGTTTAGGTGTCATTTTTGTTAGATTAGTTCTGCAGAATTTTATACTACTGAGGATCGCCATACAGTTTTGATCTGTAAGATATGGGATTGGTTATTGGTATACAGTTCGTTGTACAGTAGAGAAGAAAAAGGGGAAGAGAGCCCCATTATTCGATCACATCCATGTTTCCATCGCATGTTTAAAACTATTTTCGTTCTTGATCATTACAAGTTCTTACCCATGTGAATCTGGGAAGTGAGGCATGAAATGTGTCCTGTATTGAGTTTGATTTTGTTGTTTACCGTTCATACTGACATAGCAAGCCGAAGAGGATGCTCTGCCATATGTTCTTCCATATACACAAAACAAGCTTTACAAAGATATTTGAACTGATATAATCTTAATTTCTTGAAGAACAAAACTGAATAACATATATTCATAGAACAATTCGATCCAAACACACATTTACAAGGTCGAAACTTTCAGCAATTTCTCGAAGTACAGAAGAAGAAAAACATGACTTTCCCTTCAGATGATGATCTTTCAAAGGGTTTATGCAGAACACTACCCATAATATAATTCCCCAAACAAAACCGAACTTAATCACCACCGCTGAAATTTCCTTCAACCTATTCATCGAGAAATCTGATAAGGGATAATCACATAAAGGTATCCCGAGGCATCGACCTTTTGCAAGTTGTAGCCCTCTTTCATGGTAACTGCAATGAAGCGCCTTGAACTTGTCTTTTGTTGCACTTTGTGTAAATTTATTTGTAAATAGCGATCCTACCCTTGAAATTTGAAATCTAAGGATAACAAGATAAACAAAATTTTCATCTCCCTTAACTTTCTTCTCTTTGCTCGGTACAAAGAGGACGAAAATCAAAGGGGTAAAAATTCTAGATTTTTTGTTTATTTTTTAAATTTTAAATTTCGAAGGGTAAAATCATCATTTGGAACAAAATTACACAATATACAACAAGTAGACAAGTGCAAGGCACTTTTTTCAATTATTATAAAAAAAGGGCTACAACTTACAAAAAGTCAATACCATAGGGTACTTTTTTGCAATTATTCCATCTGTTCATGATCATCAGACCCCAGAAGTTGTGGTGTTGGGAATGCTTGTCAAGAACAAAGCTCTTGCAGAAGAATCTGTAGAGAACCGGCCAAGAACAGCCATTGTAGCTGTACAGCTCCCGAACTTCTCTATCCCTCTAGAGATCATGCAGGTGTGGCTAGCTTCAACG